>JAWZYT010000919.1:125000-255000 GCA_034508575.1 Petrolisthes manimaculis | reverse complement strand
TTCAACTATTCTCAATACAAAATTAGTTCAGTGACATACAGCTCGTAATTGATTGATTGATGGATATTAGGCGCCGCAACATCGAGGTCCTATAGCGCCAGAAAAAAGGTGATAGAGAGGTGTGACAGCAAGCAGGAAGGAGATAAAAAAAAAAAAGAGGAACAATTGAAGAACTGAAAGATGTGAACCATTTAGTCTGGTCCCTCACTAGCGACCTTCCTAGCATGGGAAACCTTCTCTCCCCGAAATCGGGGCAGAGCAGGGGCCGGAGCCCTCTCTAGTATAGCTCACCAGGTCTCAGAGACACACAAGCTCCCCACCACGTCAAGGCGGTTCCCGGTGGGGGGATACAGCTCGTAATAATAATTCAACGAGTCTACTGATGAAACCATGATAAATGTAATGGAAATACTCTAGCTAATTCAGTAAAAATCAGTTACGTGACATACAACACCTAATAATTCAATGTGTCCACCTACAGTATATACTTACGTGTGCCCTAAGTTACTTGTCATCCCAGCTTCCCCACCCTATTAAATTAAATGTCCCGGTCCCAGCAAGTGTTTGATAGTAGTGGCCTGATTGTGGGTGGTGCCCGTATTCACAAAAGCAAAGTTTGTGGGTGGTGCCTATTCAGAGATTTCAGACTGAGAGTACAGTCAGTGGTGGTTGTGGTTGTGGCATTGTACCGGTGTGTTGATCAGAGTAACCAGTGACCAGTCAGTCACAGACTCACAGTCGCTCAGTGGTATCCTTCACTTCAGTGTGTGAGTGTGTGTCCGTGTTGGTGGTCCAGCCATGGGACGCATTTTACAAGCTTGTGTCTTCCTTGTTGCAGTCGTCATTGCATCTTGCACCAAGTGAGTAGTTGTAGTTTAGGATCATGAAGGTATATATATATATATATATATATATATATATATATATATATATATATATATATATATATATATATATATATATATATATATATTAACTCGCTGTTAGTCCGGTGTAAAATGACAGTTCCAGATTTTTTTCCCGGTTAAGGTTAATAGTGTCTGGACTCTGACAATAGTGGATATTGTGGACAATAGTGAAGTGAATCAGGTAATAGATACTGTAGGATTCTAGTTCTGGGAGAAGGATAGTCAACTCAATGATCATATTTAAATATGATTTTCTTTACTAGTAACACACAGGACGTTTAATACTAATTATTTGGCTATAGTAATAATAATGAATACAGTCCCTGTTGTCAAGTTACATAAATTACGATAATATCGTGTCACTACACAAAGAAAATAGTGCAGGAGATTGCGTTCCTGTAGTTTAAGACTGTGGTACTGTACAGTCGGCGGCAAAAATCCTGTCGCCTTACTTGCTTCACCGAGGCACTTGATGTTCATAGACTCGAATATATTAGGTGTATAAAACATGCGTATATCTCGAGTCCATGAACACTGTGCGTCTCGGTGAAGCAGGTGTGGCGACAGGACTTCTGCCGCCGACTGTACATGACCTATGTAGCATAGCTCGCATGGAATTTATATCCATTTCTTACTGTCTCAAAATATTGGATAGGCATTATTGAGGCAGTCATTCTGAGACCATGTATTTTTTATTATAGCTTACATTTCAAAACACACTTTATTACAGAAATTATGTCATTACCTTACCTCGGGAGTTTGTGGGAGATGAGGCTACGCAAATATGTGTGTGGGTGAGTGATGCCTCGTCCCCTGCTGGCTCTATCACTATGGGTGTCAATCATACCACCAGCAGGTATAACGAGCCGGAAGTGAAAGTCATCTTACCCCCCACCACTATTGATATACCTCCAGGTACGTTGTTCTTCTTTATTCCTATTTGGCAAGAGTAGAGTCTTACTGATAGGCTTGTTACTAAGTTTTACCTTCGCAGATGGAATTGGTGGAACATTGTTTAATCATTCATGTTCGTTGGTTAGCTAATTAATGAACAAAGTGACAAAATAACTGGAATATTTTTACAAGTTGCCACAACTCGATTTCCAAAAAATTACTATTACCAGTGTTTATATTTCACTATTACAAACAACTTTTATATATACCATTTCTTCTGCAAATGCTGCATAACGGTAGTTACCTCTTATAGTTAGGTCCCGGTAGTCTGCCCAAGTTAGGTCCCGGTAGTGTGTCCCAGTCCAGATTAGGTTAGGTTAGGTCCCGGTAGTGTGACCCAGTCCAGATTAGGTTAGGTCAGACAAGGTGAGGTCTGAACAATTTCTACTGTAGATTTTTTCCTGCTTAGGTCCCGGTAGTCTGCCCAGGTTAGGTCCCGGTAGTCTGCCCAGGTTAGGTCCCGGTAGTCACACTAAATCCTTCTAGGAAATAATTTTTTTTCCAGTGAAATCCTGTTGTGGCAACTTGTAAAAATTTACCGGTTTCACCACTGCAAATCATCTTTTTCATGTAGTTGTCCAAAGGTCACTGACCAGTGGCTGACTTGTCAGTGAATCTACACTTGTTCACCTTCAAATTAAAAAAAGATGAACTTCAAACTAAAGAAGATTACTTTCAAATTAAAAAACCTGAACTTCATATTAAAAAAAAGTACTTTCATACTATAAAAAATTGACTTTCATATTAAAAAAAATGACTTTCATATTAAAAAAATTGACTTTCATATTAAAAAAATTGCACTTCATATTAAAAAAATTGGACTTCATATTAAAAAAATTGAATTTCATATAAAAAAAATTGAACTTCATATTAAAAAAATTGGACTTCATATTAAAAAAATTGGACTTCATATTAAAAAAATTGGACTTCATATTAAAAAAATTGGACTTCATATTAAAAAAATTGGACTTCATATTAATGAAAATTGAACTTCATATTAAAAAAATTGAACTTCATATTAAAGAAATTGAACTTCATATTAAAAAAAATGAACTTCATATTAAAAAAATTGAACTTCATATTAAAAAAATTGAACTTCATATTAAAAATTTGAACTTCATATTAAAAAAATTGAACTTCATATTAAAAAAATTGAACTTCATATTAAAAAAATTGAACTTCATATTAAAAAAATTGAACTTCATATTAAAAAAAATGAACTTCATATAAAAAAATTGTACTTCATATTAAAAAAATTGAACTTCATATTAAAAAAATCGAGCTTCATATTAAAACAATTGAACTTCATATTAAAAAAATTGAATTTCATATTAAAAAAATTGAACTTCATATTAAAACAACTGAACTTCATATTAAAACAATTGAACTTCATATTAAAACAATTGAACTTCATATTAAAACAATTGAACTTCATATTAAAACAATTGAACTTCATATTAAAACAATTGAACTTCATATTAAAACAATTGAATTTCATATTAAAACAATTAAACTTCATATTAAAACAATTGAACTTCATATCAAAACAATTGAACTTTATATTAAAAAAATTGAACTTCATATTAAAAAGAATGAACTTCATATTAAAAAGAATGAACTTCATATTAAAAAATTGAACTTCATATTAAAAAATTGAACTTCATATTAAAAAAAATGAACTTCATATTAAAAAGAATGAACTTCATATTAAAAAATTGAACTTCATATTAAAAAAATTGGTAATCCTATTTATTCCACTGGCAATAATATTTACTCTCACTCTAACACCACCTGTCTTCTCACTCTCCCTTCACTCTCACTCTTCTTTCCTGTCTTTCTCTTCACTCTCATTCCACTTTCACTTCACTCTTCATTTCACTCTCACTTCACTCTCACTCCACTCTCACTTCACTCTTCATTTCACTCTCACTTCACTCTCACTCCACTCTCACTTCACTCACTCCACTCTCAACCCAGGAGAGGAGTGAGAGTGGAATGATATTTGAGTGAGAGAGGAGCGAGAGTGAAGTTAGAGTGGAGTGAAAGGAGTGAAAGGAGTGAGAGGAGTGAGAGTGGCGTGAAAGGAGTCAGAGTGGAGTGAAAGGAGTGAGAGTGGCGTGAAAGGAGTGAGAGTGGAGTGAAAGGAGTCAGAGTGGAGTGAAAGGAGTCAGAGTGGAGTGAAAGGAGTGAGAGTGGAGTGAAAGGAGTGAGAGTGGAGTGAAAGGAGTGAGAGTGGAGTGAAAGGAGTGAGAGTGGAGTGAAAGGAGTGAGAGTGGAGTGAAAGGAGTCAGAGTGGAGTGAAAGGAGTGAGAGTGGAGTGAAAGGAGTGAGAGTGGAGTGAAAGGAGTGAGAGTGGAGTGAAAGGAGTCAGAGTGGAGTGAAAGGAGTGAGAGTGAAGAGAAAGTCAGGAAAGAAGAGTGAGAGTGAAGGGAGAGTGAGAAGACAGGTGGTGTTAGAGTGAGAGTAAATATTATTGCCAGTGGAATAAATAGGATTACCAATTTTTTTAATATGAAGTTCAATTGTTTTAATATGAAAGTCAGTTTTTTTAATATGAAAGTCAGTTTTTTTTTTAATATGAAAGTCAGTTTTTTTTAATATGAATTTCAGTTTTTTAAATTTGAAAGTCAGTTTTGTAAATGAAAATCAGTTTTTTTATTTGAAGTTCATCCTTTATAATTTGAAGTTCATCTTTTATAATTTGAAGTTCATCTGTTATAATTTGAAGTTCACCTGTTATAATTTGAAATTCATCTTTTATAATCTGAAGTTCATCTTTTATAATTTGAAGTTCATCTTTTATAATTTGAAGTTCATCTTTTATGATTTGAAGTTAATCTTTTATGATTTGAAGTTCATCTTTTATGATTTGAAGTTCATCTTTTATGATTTGAAGTTCATCTTTTATGATTTGAAGTTCATCTTTTATGATTTGAAGTTCATCTTTTATGATTTGAAGTTCATCTTTTATGATTTGAAGTTCATCTTTTATGATTTGAAGTTCATCTTTTATGATTTGAAGTTCATCTTTTATGATTTGAAGTTCATCTTTTATGATTTGAAGTTCATCTTTTATAATTTGAAGTTCATCTTTTATGATTTGAAGTTCATCTTTTATGATTTGAAGTTCATCTTTTATGATTTGAAGTTCATCTTTTATGATTTGAAGTTCATCTTTTATGATTTTAAGTTCATCTTTTATAATTTGAAGTTCATCTTTTATTATTTGAAATTTTGCAAAACTTAATTATCTGTCTTATGTTAATTTCTATAGAATGTTATCAATGGAAACATATGTACAGTACTTGAGTTATGGTCAGTTGAATAAAGGAGGCAACAGAAGTTCAGTTATTTTATGAAACATTTTCTTTGTAAAGCAGAACATAATTATGTGAAGATGTTGCTAGACTTAATTAAACTGGAACAGAGTTAACATGGAATAAAATTATTAATTTATTTTGTTTGTTGTACAGGGAAGGTTGAGTTTTGTGAGAATATAGTTGTACCTTCAATGGAGACATACTATGGGGTCCTGTCTTTGGTGGGCCACGTGGCAGGGGTGAAAGTGAACCACACAGGTCAAGTCGTAATCTTGTCCAGCCCTCACCAAACCATCTTGCAGACAGACAAGTACCTGTACCAATCTGGCCAGACTGTTCATTTCAGAATGCTCACCGTCGATGGCCCTCGCCTCACTGTCTCCAAGGCACAAGTAAGTGGGCATTCTTTTCCACTGGTAGTAGTGATAACTGATGCCCTGTAATTGCAGTAGTATAGTAATAATGATAGAAAGCTGTGTAATTGATCCTGTGTCTGTCCCACATCTACAGTACCCAGAAGTATGGGTGATGTCACCCTCCAACACCAGGATTGCTCAGTGGTTAGATGTAGATAACTCTGGTGGTCTGGTGCACCTCAACATGACACTGGCTGATGAACCTGAGAAGGTAATGCATTTCCTTTATGTTTAGTTCCCATGGAATATAGTGATGGGTGACTTCATTTTGGTGGCTTCCTTCATGGTAGTTTCCATGATGTAGCTCTTCCAAAGGAAATGGGGTTTAAATCTATAATATTTATCAATAACATTTATTCACTATGAAAGTCTTATTGAAGTTTGAATTGGCAGGGGTTATACACCATCCAAGCTAGGAGGCAGAATACAAAGACAAGCAGTGTTAATTTCAAAGTGGAGGATTATGTATTGCCCCGCTTTGAAGTCACTGTCAAGACTCCAACTCAAGTTCTTGCTACAGACTCGCAGTTTTCAACCACTGTGTGCGCCAAGTGAGTCAGTCCACCAGTTTCCATTTCTTTTGTACCTGAAAAACTTAACATATTAGCCTACTACCCAGTATATAGTATAAAGTATTTTATAGTGTCCAAATACCATATAGAGAATAAAATATTTTTGCAGTTTAAAAAAATATGAAGCATTTGGGCAATGTATCATTAAAGCACAAAATAGGATGAACATCACAATCTCATTATTTTGCAGGCCAGTACAGATAATGTTATTTGATGCAATGTTTGTCCATAAGGTATACTTTTGGAGAGGCAGTGAATGGGAACCTGAGCCTGGAGGTGTCCAATTCCAAGGCCCGTGGATGCAAAGTCGTGTATAACATCACTGATTCAGTAAGTCCTGCTGGTGGCAGTGATCAAACAGTTTAATTTGGAAGCTGTGATGCAGCTACTTGTATCACTGTCAGTCAATTATTCATTGATCTTTTTTGTAATGGTTAATGTGATCATCATTACAATATAATGTAAACAAAGATACAATGCATTATTCAGTATTTGTATGTAAAATACTTTAATGAAAAATATTCCCAGGGACAGAATCCATCATAGATAACATTTTTATCTCGTAGTAAATGTAATATTAATGTTGATTTTTATGTTACAGCTGTCAGGTTGCAAGACCATAGTGATAGAATCGCCTAGTGTCCGCATGATTGACTGCAGTGTAAATAACGTGCATTTAACGGCGAGGGTGACTGAGCATGGCTCTGGAGTCCAGCTTTCAGCAATGGGTCGTGTCAAGATTTCGCAAAGTCCTGTAAATTTTGTGGAGGTCTACAAGGATAATTACTTGAAAACAAACCTCCCTTATTATATCAAGGTTTGTTTTAATTGACTTGGATGTTTGTATTAGCTGCTTTATAATTTGTGTGAGGAAATATCTTTACAGTATGACTATGATCAAGTTGATGGTTCATCAAACTATTCTGAATTGCTAAAATTAATCAGTTTCTATCTATCTATCTATAGTTCTATCTCGTTCCCTTCGGGAACTCCCCCCAAGGGGGTGGCCACGGCAGAAAAGTCTCCAGTCTTCCCTGTTCTGCTAATATTATTTTCATTGTACCATATTACCAGAGCTATATCTGAAATGTAATCTGAGGTGAGACATTCACGTTGCACATATAAATTATCATTAGAGTATGCTTTAATGTAATATTTTAGTGCAAATTTACATATAATATCTATTTTTCTCCAGGTAAGGGCCGAGCTGCCAGACAAAACCCCAGCCCGTCATATACCTGTGGAATTTTGTGCTGGGGACACTTGCTCCAACATTACTGTTCCTGAGGATGGAAACATTGCCTTCTACATATCCTCCAACCCCATTAAAAAAGTTCAGGTGAGAATTGCATTATATTTGTAATTGTATTTTTTTTAAATAAGTGTGATTCAAATAAAGGTGGAAGTATAAAAAATATTTGCAATTGTTAAATTGTTAGGTAGTACATCCATGTTCTACATAGATATAGGGGCCTGAGGCAGAACAACCTAAGCTAGATCATGTATGAAGGGCATCCAATACATTCTTAGTAGTGTCAAGACATGAATTGAACAACCTCTCAGACCCTCACACGATGCAGGTTGTAATGGTTCTGCCCCAACCAGGTGCTATTGAACTCACTAAAGCACATCATCATCAGTGTACAGTATACACAACCTCCAGCTATGGCGCAACATTCGTCTATATACATGTGCGTGATAGCAATAAACGCGATGGTCACTGAAGAAGTAATGGGAAAAAATATAATTGTCACCTGAATTGGAAGGTATTGGATTCCTCCAAACTATCCCAACAAACAGATCCCCTATCAGTACCACTAAGGGCATCTGTTTTCTGGCAGATTTAGGAGGAATCAGTAGCCTTCCAATATACCAACAAGAGAACCTCCCCTTAAGTAAGTTTTTTTTTATGTTCATGCAATAGCTTTTAAACACCTTAGTGAAACTTGCTATAGCTGGGGGTTGAGTGTATCAGCATTTGTATCTATTCAAAATCAATCATTATAGAAAATGGTTGGAAGGAAACCGATGTTTAAAGCAAGATCTTTCACTCTCTCCTCTCTTTGTGAGGTACGGTACAGGCATACACCTTAATTCTGACCTTACTCATAGTGGATGCCTTATTAGTATTTATATAAACAGAAAAAAAAAAAATCACTATAAAGTTAAAATGTTCTCAGAAATGAAACCACTCCATTGACAGATGAAAGCTCTGATCACTCGTGCACCTCTGAATGGAAGATCTGATTATTACTCTACTTCCCTGGAGCGCTACTACTCTCCTTCCAATTCCTCCTTGCACATCCATGCTCCTGAAGAGGAAATCTACTGTAGCCAAACTCTTTCTGGATCTAACTACAATCTCCCGGTCCTGTTCTCTGTCACAGGGCAAACCACAGCTAACATCACTGTCCAGGTAAGACTCCAGTACTGTTGAAGATACAAAGGGGGGCTAACAGTATGTCGATGTAAGTGAAATAAATCAGAACAAAAACAGAGGAGGATAATCAGTCATTGTGTGCTTTAATGGTAAGTAACATTTGGCCACTTCTCACAAGAAATATGCTCTGTGGCATTCCTTAAGCAAGTTAAAGAGCAATATTACGAATAATATCAAAATAGAGATCAGATATCTTAACGAGTTATATGTACTAAAGATAGGATCCTCAATTCTGTATCTTACTTTATCGCATTCACTTATATGATACAAGTAAACATAAACACTGTATAAACATCCTTTTTGGTTTCATCTTTATACATCCAGTACCCAAAACAGCTTTCACAAAAATATGAATTTTATGGCTGTCATTTTTCATACGGAGAATATGGATCCTGTCTTAGCAACCCTTAATAAGTTGTAGATGGCATCACTATTTAAGGAAGGACTTTTATTTATACAGGTATATATGGTTTACTACTGTTCCTTCAGGTGTCTCCTAGCTGAAGAAACAGTTGTGAATCAGTATAATTTCTCAACTCAAATTGATATTTTTGTTTACATTTATAATTAATTTAACAGGTTATTTCCCGTCGTAGCATCCAGTACACTGCTACCAGGGAATATGAACTGAGTGAAGGAGAGTTGCCGATCAGGATGGACCAGATGTTGGATGCTCTGCCTACCACCCTCCCTGGTACTGTGAGGGGTGTATTGAACATCCCCATCAAACTACCCATTACTGCATCACCCACTGCCAGGGTTAGTTAATAATTTTCAGAAATACACTGTAGGCACTTACAAGGGTCTTAAAGGAGATTATTCAATGTAGTTCTCACCAGTTGCTGTCTTTAGTAAAAGAAAATGTAACAGTGTGGAAATGGATGACTGAATCATGCACTTAACTATGTTATATCCCCATGTAATATGTATTTGTTTCTCTACTTGTCTGCATACTCTGTAAAATGCCTCTTGGAAAACCAACTTTATGATATAAAAAACGACTACACCAAATTTAGTGTTTCTAAGCATTAAATAAGTATTGTATGAAAGGCAGATGAGGTAGAGGGAGAACTAGAAAATATACCATGATACAGTAAATAATTATGTAAAAATGCATGGATTAGTAATGGGTGAAGGAAAAAAAAATGTGTGATAGATAAGTGAACATGATTCCCTAGAAGAATTATGATTTGGGACTGGTGATCCAAATTAAACACAACAATGGAATGGCTCCTTTCAACAAGGGTAAAGAAAGCAAGTTTGTTGTCAATGTTCAACAGGTATTCTTTTGTTGCTGCTTTTTTATATATTTTTCCATCCTTGGGTTTGGGCCCTCCTTGAAAAAAGATAATAAATGTAATAGAAAATTGGATGTTGATATATATAAACTATTTCAGGTGCTGGTGTGGATGGTGCGACGGGATGGGGAGGTGGTGTCTGATGTGAGGGAGTTGAAGGTAGAGCCATGCTTGGCTAACCGTGCAGAGCTCTCTTGGTCTCACTCAAAGCTTCAGCCAGGGGAAGTAGCTCAACTCAAACTCAAAGCTGCTCCCAATTCACTTTGTAGCTTAGGTACGTGAGGCTGTTACTTATAAGATAAGCTGTTGGACCGTGAACTTTTCCTAACCAACTCTAGATGATACTTGTGTCAGAGGCAAGCCCATCACTAAAGACTGAAAACTGATTAATTTAACTCCTAAACATCAATGTAATTAATATGGACTAACATAGAATAATTCTAAGTATTCTAAGAAAACCACTTCAGAACTAGGCACATGTAAATTACTCTTGCTTTATATGATTGATATAGGGTGCCTAATCATACAATGTGTAACCTACGTGCAATGTTCATATTCATTTTGTAGTGATTTTATTTTATATATACATATACAGTTAAGGATTTCTTCACCCCAGAAGTGATACGAGTCTGAGAAGTCTAAGGCCTTGTCCAGTTCATTCAGTATGCATAGAGGCAATGAGTGTGAAAGATTGAGTCATAGTACTGTATTTTATTTGTTATAATTACAGTAATGTATTTCCTCATGAGAGTTGTGAAAGAAATAATGTAACTGCTTAATGTGTGTTATAATGCAGGTGTGGTGGACAAGAGTGTAGAACTGTTGAATACTCAGAGTGACCCCTTCGACCTGCCTTCTCTTTTCCGTCCCCTTGCTGACTTCAAAGTCAGATCATGGTCTGGTCAACAGGTGAATGATTACCAGTATTGCCGTGACTACTTTAGAAGTAATGCTGATGACTCAGGTATGTGATTGTAGAAATCTTATTTATTAATATATTCATATGCTGTATGTTATATGCATTTATGTATTTTAAAATGTCTTGCTTTTTTCCTTAATCAAGAGCTCCATGCCTATTGGAAGAGGCAAATGGAGGCCTAATGGTATTGATTTTGTGTAGTCTTCTTGTAATTCGACTCGAGGGTAATTTCCAACCTACTGTATATATTTTGTACATATATTACAACTTGAAAACCCAGAGCAAGAGATGTGTGTAGATATAAAATCACTCACTTTGTTTGAAATACAAATGCTGCTATTGTTATTGCAAAACTGTAGGCTACATTCCATTGATTCTTTTTCAGATTCTGTTAACTACCGGTACTTCACAGAGTACGTTGATGCACTGAAAATGTTTGATGTAAGTAGTGTAAGAGATGGAATTTTTTAAATGCACTAGGTAGTTTTGAAGACGATAATGTTGTCTTCAATGTTCACACAACAGCCCAAAGTGTATTATCTCTCTGGTCTATACCTTTTTACAACCCAATAGTGGGGCTTCAAGTTGACTAAGAACCTGTGTACAGTTACTTCGTCCGGTGGTAATATTTGGGCATCTTAGAATTTTACCTGAACAACTAGGAGTTGGCTACAGTTCAAGGTTATATAACTATGGAGAATAAACCTGTCACAGGTTACACTTCAACAATTAGTCATAGTTAGGTGATGAAAAGTAAGCAAATAGTCCATCACAGATCAAGAGATTAATCTGACCTTTGGTGAGAACAAACACTACTTAACCTTTTTTATCTCATCTTTGTACATTTTCTGCACCTTTTTGGTACTACTCTACTATATAGTACAGTCGGCGGCAAAGGTCCTATTGCCTCACTCAGTGCTCCTTGAAGGATAATCATCGAATAAACACAATCACCATACAGAAATACAATATCCAGGGGATGAATTTATAAACTTCTCTGGATCTTCATTTTATGAGCCTATAATGCTTATAATTAACATGCTGTACTGCATGATTTGGCAGATGTGGGGACAGGACTTTTGCTGCCGACTGTCTAAGAAAATAATTTATATATAGTATACTGTACACTTGTCAGCCAGTGGATGAGAAACACTAATTTAAGTTTAGTAAACCTAAATTTATTATATATCAACAAAAATATATTTGCAATAAGATACAATACAGTAGAGGTTGAGTGACATGGGTTTATTTGGACGTTGATTATTGCATCTGACTGAATCATGGAGGAGTCAATAGTGCGTATACATTACAAGGGTGAATTATTGTACATTGTAGGCTACATTGCATTAAACATTATGTATGTCATATTATTACTGTGTACAAGTCACGTTACATTAACTACATACTTCTATACTCATGTATGAGAAACAAGAGCAATAGAAAACGGGTGTTATTTAACTATCCAGAAAATTCGCATTTCTGGACTTTATTTAAAATCCCTGTGGACACCAGATAGTTGAAGCTCTATTGTATAAGTAGTAAATAACCATTGTGTGCACATATTAAACATCTTGTTTGTTCATAGGATGCTGGGCTGTATATTTTCTCCAATCTACGAGTAGAAACAAGACCATGTGAAAAGCAAGGTAATGTGTAGAGAGTATTTTGTTGGTTAAACTTTGGTGTCTGGGTCATAATGGAAGTATAATCAAGGGATAGGCAATGTTGAAGATTGGTATGATTTACCAAATGGGAGAGAGTTCAGACAATAAGGTATATACTGTATACGATTGAGGATTAGAATGTTCAATACTGTATAATTAGCATATTGTCTATAGCTTGGTAGTTTTTGCTAGGTTTCATTGATATTGTACTTGGCAATTATTAACTTTCTTATGTCACACAAAACTATTCTTGGTTGTAGTCTTGTAGACAAACATTGTAAGAACATCATTCCTTTTCTATGATTGTTTGCCATGTTCTAAGCTTTGATTTTGCCTTTGAGGCACAAATCTCTATATTCTCACCATCACTGCTGTTAACAATTGTATTGAGTTCATCTGATTCTGTTGAGTTCAATATGACAGACCTGTTACCTCCTTCATTTTTAGTAGATTAGGTTGTCCAATATACAGACCTTTACTGTTGTCAGCACACTGCATCTTGAACCACACTCCTTTGGTATAGGTATCTCCCAGATGAAAGATATCTTTAACCTTCAATTTTCCAATTGTATGACAGGGCCCCTCATTTTGAAATGTGCTGTGTCTTCTTTGCAGAACATGCTGGTAACATTCGTTTTGGAGGTAACAATCATTATGGAGGAACTCAAGAAAAGACTTCTTTTGCTACTAGAATTACATTTTCTGATTCTCCTGGTAGAATAGAAACATTCCCTGAACCTGTGGAAGAGCCACGTACCGACTTTCCAGAGACATGGCTTTGGGATATAACACTCTTACCGTAAGATAATTTATTATTGTTTTAAAGCCCCTATAGAAACCTCTGTTTGCATCATCAATAGGTTAAAACAAGGTTGCTAGTCATAACATGCACTAATTCTAGTGAATCTTTTCAACTTTTATCCATCCTCAACAAGTTCTTCTGCTTCAATAAATCATATTCCACACTTGATTATATTAGTATCTATATATATATAAAACACTCCGTCTGTCTGTGTGTGTCTGTTTAGCCGCTATGCACACCCGTATCGTTTGAATTTGACCAAGAGTAAAAGGTAATACGCCATTTTGATTGATGAAGCCTGGTGAAGCGTCCTCGACCTACTTTTGTAAAAAAAAAAAAAAAAAAATTGTACCTCCACCGGGGATTCGAACCTGGGATTTAAGGCCAAATTAAGGCTCAGTGCCTTAACCACTGGACCACTTGTCCACAGCCAGAAAGGGCTTAATTAAAATTAGGATAGTCTATGCTCCCGTAATTCAATAAAGGGGTACCATGTGTACTTATGGTGTCATCGAGAAATAATTATGCTACAAAAACAAAAGTAGGCCGAGGACGTTTCCCAGGCTTCATCAATCAAGATAGCGTATTACTTTTTATTCTAGGTCAAATGATGCAGCCATGCATAGTGGGTAAATAGACACACACACACACACACACACAGACAGACGGAGTGATTTATATAGATAGATTCTGCTGACAACTTTGCTTTCATCAATCCTATTTGATACTGCCCACGCCCCTAATTGCGAGTTCGGTCTTTTGGTCACAAATCTCAAATTAGATGGAGCCTTAAAGTATGTTCCAATGCAGTGCTGTCCTTTGACCTTTTCCACACGTAGTTAGACCTCCGTGTCTTTCCCACATGTGTCCTCCATTTTCGGTGAAAGCTGGCTACAATGATTCCATTGATTGGTGTGGATGATACCCGCCTCTCCGAAGGCCTAATACAGAGGAGTCCATGCCAGCTAAAGTTTCTTTTGAGCAGATATTGCCTTGCTATTTAATCGTGGCTGTTACAATGCTACCTTCTGCTGTAGTTGCGTCATGGATAACTTTTGTGGTTGTATAGCTGGCATGGTTTCTTTGGGGGACCAGCAACCACACCGGATAATGGACTCCACCCACCCTCCTAATAAGTTCACATTGTATAAAAATATAAAAACAAATTGGAGGAAATTTATTGACAAAAAACCACATGTAGGATCTTCACCCGAACAACGTCAGGTATCGCTGCTAGTCACTATTAATGTTGTACCATCTACTAGCTCTTCCCCTTCTTTGTTCTTCAAAATCACTCTCCTATACTGTACCTTTATCAGCAATCTTGTATCATACATTCTCACCACAGGCCCATTATCATCTAAGAACACTTGTTTTTTTTCTGAACTAGTGATTTAACCACAGATGATTATCATATACTGTATAAGAGAAAAGATTACTTTTAACAAATTATGGGTTTTAAAGAGTACTAGTAACATAGTTAAAGTTTTTTATATCGATATACAGTAATGCATAACAAAAAATACTGGTAATGCATGATTTTGGAGGACTGAATGGCAGGAGTAGATTTTCTCAAAGTTCCTTTTACGTTCATTGTACACAATTTGCTAATTTCCAATTGTGGTTGTGCAAATTATATGTAGATTCTTGTATGTTAAGAAATGAGTTGATATTAATCTTGCTAGAACCTCCTGATGGAAGTACATTGCCATTTTTTTATATAGGCCTATATATATATATATAAAAAGATAAGGACCAAAGACTGGGGCCTGTTCATCATCCTCATCTATAAAAACAAACAAACTGATATTTCATAGTTCAACATTCATATTACAAAAGGATCTGCAAGTGAAGAAAGATTTGCTGCAAACAGTATTTTGTAGATTAGAAGGAAATATAAAGGAATTAGTAAGTCTTGATGTACTTTTGATAGTGACTGTACATAACAGTCAACCACAAATATTTCCTAGGAGTGTTATGCACATTAACAATTGATTGTACAAATGCAGTATTTTGATACGTCCTGTATAGCTGAGGATTGAGAAATAGAACTGAAATAGCTAAGGAACACCTGAAAGATAGGTTAATGTGGTTTCATAAAGATCCTTTGTATTTCACAGCATTGGAGGCATTGATTGTGATAGTAGAATTGTTGACTCCTAACAGGTCATCTGGTGAGTTGAGCCAAACACTGACCCTGCCAGATACCATTACACAATGGATAGGGAAGGCTGTGTGTGTCCACCCAGAGGAGGGTATTGGCCTCACACAGAAAGTCAACATTACCACCTTCACACCTTTCTTTTTGGACCTGACACTTCCACCATCCATGAAGAGAGGAGAAATTCTGTCTGTCAAAATATCCTTATTCAACTACCTTCACCGTCCTCTTCCTGTGAGTGTGCAAGTGCAGTACAGTATAGTATTACATATGTTGTGTGTTCTCTTATGACTAATGGAGAATGTTAGTAGCTGATACTGTAATGATTGATGCTCACTAACAATGTTCTGATTTGTCATCATCATCATCATCATCATTATTTTCGTTTAACGTCCGTATTTTCCCATTTAGGATGGGGTTGGACGGGCGATGACTGCTCTCCACATCTGTCTATCTTGTACCATATGTTCTTCTATTCCCATTAAATTCATATCCTCCATTACACACGCTCTCCATTTTTTCTTTGGCCTTCCCACCGGTCGCCGGCCCCCAACTCTCACCTCCTCCACCTCACTCAACAGTTAACCCCCCCCCTCCTCTGCTCTTCTCACATGTCCAAACCAGAAAGGTCTTCAACCCCAAAAATCTCTGCCACTTCACTGCTAGACCTCCCATCTTGCCACCTTATTCCTGCCATGTGTCTCAGCATTCTACGGTCACAGCTGTGTATAACCTCCATCAGTCTGTTTGTCAATGCCCATGTTTCTGTTCCATACATAAGAGCAGATCTCACACAGGCTTCGTATATCTTTCCTCTGGTCCTCAGCCCTATGCTGTGGTTCACCAATAAACTGGCTGTTTCTCGCCATCTTCCCCATGTAGCTGCTACTCTCGCTCTTACTGCTCTTTCCATTCCGGCTTCACAGTCCAACACATCTCCCAAGTAGCAGAACTGTTGCACTTCCTCTAACACACCTCCATTCGCCATCAACCCGGCATCCTCTTCATCACCATCACTATCACTACCCATCCCCTCCCTCACACATCTAGGACATACATAGTTCCGTACACCTCGGAGAATTATCAAACCCGAGCATCGTTGGTGACACCATTTATTACACTCAGTATACAGGACTGAGTTTGTTCCCACTCCTCTTCCACAACATCCACATGGCCATCTTCCTGACTGAATTAATTCTTGAGCCTTATTTCCAGTCACCATCATTTTTGTCTTTTCCATGTTTATTTTCAGCCCCCTCTGTTCCATCGTTTCCTTCCACCTGTTAAACATATTTGTTACTTCTTCCTTTGATTCTGCTGTCAAGACCAGATTATCGGCATAGAGCAGTTCCCACGGACCATTTCCTCTTGCCAATTTAGTAGCCTCCTCCATTACTGTGATGAAGAGTAGTGGACTAAGAGCTGATCCCTGGTGTACTCCCAATCCTATGTCAAAGTCCTCTGATGTTCCTGCCTTTGTTTTCACCCTTGACCTTGATTCCACATACAGAGACATGACTGCAGCCACAAGCCTTTCTGGCACTTTTTGTCTCCTCAGTGCCCACTCAATCGCTCTCCTTGGCACTCGATCAAATGCCTTCTCAAAGTCCACAAACACATGATACAACTTCTTCTTCTTCTCACTGAACTTTTCCTGCATTTGCCTCACTATAAAAATTGCATCTGTTGTTGACTTTCCTGGGCAAAATCCAAACTGCCGACTATCCACTTTTATCAGTTTCCTCAACCTCTCCTCCAATACCTTCTCAAATAGTTTCATTCCATGCTCCAAAAGTCTAATTCCTCTATATTTTCCACACTCCAGGGCATCTCCTTTTCCTTTATATATTGGGACAGTCTCACTGCTTTTCCAGCCTTCAGGAATTTCTCCCTCGTCAACTATACTTCTAAATACTCTTGTTAAATCTCCTAAGACACCTGCTTTCTTTATCAAGTCACTTGTCATTCCCGTTGGACCAGCCGCTCTTCCATTTTCCATTCCTTTTAATGCTCTCTTCACTTCCTCTTCTGATATTTCTTCTATTGGTCCTTCCAGCATGTCCATCTCTTTCAGCATGTGTTCATTTTCCTCATTTAACAAGTATATATGCCGGGGACTGGGGGCCATTTCTGGAGTGGTTGCCATCATCATTTTTTGTTGGAGCGAAATTTTTATGATTAGCAAGCACTTGCTTACATCCACCACAGGTATCGGCGGTGGGCCTAGCCTATGCCTGTCAAATACAAGGCAGTAGGTGGTTTGGCTTCAGAGTTTTCCTTCTCCGTCACTGCATGGATAATGTTCCCCCTTTATTGGGGACAGTGTGCTTATACTAGGGTGCTCAGTGCCATCCAGAGGAAGGCTGTCGACCTTTTAAAATATCACATGCTATCATCTATCAATGATCGCTTATCGAAGTACTGTATACTGGTAATGTTCATAGAAAAATATTCTGTACTGTATGTTACAGGTTGCAGTGACTGTATATGAGAGCACACAGTACGAGATAGTTGATGGAGTAGATAGTGCCCGAATACAAGATTGTGTGCCGAGACAGAACAAGGTGGTGATGGTTGTGAAGATCAAACCAACAGCTCTGGGGCAAGTGAACATCACAGTAGGAGCAGTTGTGAACCACCAGTACCCAGAAGCATGTGGTACCAGGGATACATCCATTAATAGAAGGTAAGAGTTGAGGAATACAGTGATGTTACTGCTCTGCAGTCTCTGGTTGCAGTACACCTTACGCGGATTTTTAATCCATGTGGGCAGATCTCGTCAAATCCACTAGAAAGTGACCAGATTCTACAACAATCCTTATTCTAGCCCTGTGGGGGATGGCTACTATTCACATAGAATAAAGTCAGCCCCCTGGGCAATGAAAGTTAAGATAGTTATATTCAATAATACTCAAAATAGCAATTTTTTGAAGACTGACTGATCAAAGCTGTGGGTCTATTACTGTAGAATAATATATTTTGAAATATTCAGCAGTGGCCTTGATCCACATTACTGTATAATGTTTCAGGGATACATTGATCAAGCCCATTACTGTTGAGGCTGAAGGTTTCCCAAGAGAGACGACTAGGACGAAGTATATTTGTACTCGAGGTAAGTACAGTAATTATTGTCATGAAATGCTAAAAAAACTTCTGGACTCTTTCCATTTGTCTACTCAACATCATCATACAGCTGCAGTTTATATCATTGTGAACCCAGTGGGGTATCAACTCTCTGATGATGATTACGACGATGTTTTGATGATTCATGGCATTATGTCATACGAGTGATGCGGAAACTATTCATGAACAATATGATGTACCTAACAGTATTAATTTGTTATTAAATCCTAAAATATACTGTGTGTTTTGGATGGACAGATCTAGAGGAGGGAAGTGACGCTTTGGAGACATGGGAAGTAGCAGCTCCTACCTCCATTGTACAGGGATCTGATCGTGGATGGGTCACTGTGGTGGGTGATCTGCTAGCTCTGACATTGGAGGTGAGCACTGCTGGTCACTCTTAACTATACTGTATTTTGTTTAAGCTGAATGGTGAGTTATGTACAGTTGCCTAACAATTTCAATATACTGTACTGTACAATGTTCATTATGGTGACTAGGGAAAATGTAAAAATTTTACTTTAGTAGTGAGCAGGATTAAATTCCTTTGAAAAAGTTTACATAAAAGTATTTATTTCTACCACTGTCTCTTTTCTATATTCCCAATCAATTCTTTGTAGGCTTTCATCTTTTAATTGTCATTGTATTTTACCTAATCTTTTATGCTGTACTATTTTAGTAAAAGGTGTGTGTGGATGCAATTATTTATCTAGTGCATAGAGGAAATGAATGGTTGTTGTAAGTTTAACATAATGTTCTTTTGAGATTGATTAATATTATCCACAGACTGGAAACTGGAATATTGATGGTGGTACACAAAACTGGATGGTATAATACTATTTTGATACTTACAGAACCTGGGACACCTGATCAGGATGCCAACTGGATGTGGTGAACAAAACATGCTCAACTTTGCACCCAACGTATTTATCCTGCAGTACTTGGAGGCCACTCAACAGGAAGAGCCTGAAGCTGCTGACAAGTTACTACGCTATATGAGGACAGGTTAGTTAGTCTTAATATCCAAACCTTGATTGTTTTTACCATTATTTACAGTAATGAAAGTTGTACAGTACATATATCAACGAGTGTATTGTTCTTCTGCCAAGGTTTTCAGTTCTATTCAGGTTGTTTTGTATCTTTCCCCTCAATAAAGTGAATAAGATCTCATTGTATTGGTATATTTTTTAGCTTCTTGATTATACAGTCAGAAAAAGTCTTCTCTTTGCCAAATTAAAATAGTAAAAACCTTAAGTTTACAAAATCTGCTGACTAACCCCATGACTAATCAATTTGAACAACGAGTATAAAAGTGAATTACATGGTATAATTCATACTCTGGACTCAAATATTCACCTCCTGGAATCGCCTGAAATCTTCAACTTTACCTTCAGTTAATTTTTCAGAAGTTGGAGTCCATGCTCTATTGTTTTGCTTTTAAACTGCAGCCACTCAGTTGTTCAATTAGACAGTGTTAATGCTTTAATAAATTTTTGTATCAGAATGTTGGCACAGTGAGTATTTTTCATGTATTGGTTAGTGGTTTTACTTCCTAGTGAATATTGGAAATCAGTTAGTCTGCATGTCGTTATAGATATAAAATTATTTAGATTAGATATATTTAAATGATTTTAACCCTTATGCATCAATATAAATCTTAGACTATATATACCCAAGTGCTGTCAACTGTTCCTAGCTATTATTATGGAACATAAAGGGACAAGTTACTGTATTACATGTGATGTTGACCTATGCAAATAATGTCTTGGGATTTTGTTTGTACCGTATTTACTTGAAGTAATTTGTTCTGACCTTTAATGACTAAAGCAGGAGAGTGACCCTTTCATTCTAGCTAGTCTTCAGTGGTTAAATTCACTGTATGACATCATACTGTTTGCAGGTTACCAGCGACAGTTGCTGTATAAACGTGGTGATGGGTCTTATAGTGCCTTTGGCTCAGCAGATGAATCTGGCTCAACTTGGCTCACAGCATTTGTTGCGAAATCCTTTGCTATGGCTGATTCTTTTATTCTGGTATGTACTTTATACAGTATTGAAGTAATTGTAAATTAATTGCTAAATATATAAATATAATTCATGATCCCATTTAACCTTTTGAGTTAACATGCTGCCTTTTTTTTTCAAGACTATTCCTGAAAGATCTGTAGGATGATGTTG
Organism: Petrolisthes manimaculis; assembly: GCA_034508575.1. NCBI lineage: Eukaryota > Metazoa > Arthropoda > Malacostraca > Decapoda > Porcellanidae > Petrolisthes > Petrolisthes manimaculis. Next base: position 234,245 of record JAWZYT010000919.1, on the reverse strand, counting down.
TGTCTCAGGGAGGCTGTAGACCCAAGTAGGGGTTTATAGTTCATCACTGAGTGTAAATGTTATTTGTATATTATGGTTGTGGTTTCTTTATAATCAAATGTTGAATTAGCAAGTGATCTTAGAGTGTCTAGTATTGATGTGCATTTGTTTTTGTTTGTGGTACAGTAAACCCTCGCTAACTCGGATCAATTGGGGGGAGACCCTTGTCGAGTAATCGAGACATACACATCCGCCCTCAAAACAACCTGTGCTTTCACAGTTTCACTCATATCTCTGGTTCCCATACACAGCAGCGCACACAAAAACATGACAGTTTAACAAAAAAAAAAAAGGACATAATAATGTAGAAATATATCTGATAATATATATATATGTATTGATATGAAATAAGGTATTGTGATGTGGTGTGAGGAAGTGTGGGAATTAGAGCTGGTTATTGGTCAGTTATTAATTACGGTGTACTTGTTGTCACAGGCACACATTCCCGCGAGTTTTGTGACATTTTTTTCTTACTTCTCATACAGTAATTTCCTTTCAATGGCACTGAAGAGAAAACTTTCAAGTAATATTAGTAGTGATGCAAAGAAAAGACAGATCATCACATTAAGTTAAAGACTAAATATAATTTAGAGAAAAGAGAAAGGTGGCAACAATTGGCCATATTTCAAGGTTAATACAAACAATTGTAGCCACCATAATTATAGATAAAGATCGCATTCTATCTCGCATTAAAGATGCATCTCCAATGCAGTCAACTACTGTATACTGTAATAACAAAGCAAATATCAAGTTTGCATGCTGTTATGATGATGCACCCGGATAATCTCGGCATAATTTGGATATACATCCGAGTTATTTATAAATGTCTGAGACACTGACAGCGTCAGTTATCTGTTATCCGACTTATACATTCTGACATAGCGGGGATTTACTGTACATTTTACATCTCGCCTTAACCGAAGCCACTAGTATTACAAAGGTTTAATATAATTCAGTTTCTACAGTTCTTAGCAAAGTTGTTGATGTTGTTCTCCCGAGGCAGAATGGCCTCCTGCCCCACAGACCCTCGAGACACTTTGGTCGCAGTGAAATAAATAAATAAAATAAAGGAGGGGCTGGCCCTTTATGCCTGGGCTACGGAAGCACTGGACCAGGGAGTTTGGGGCCTCCGACCACAAGGGAGATTGGGGGGGGGGGGGAGTTCTTTGATCCCACAGGCATTACTGTGGGCCTCACCTTCCATGTTCATGAGACCACAGACCAGTCCTGAAGGGACCATACGGGGGAGGGAGTTTAGACTGCTGCATACAAAGGGATAATGTGGCTCCGTGTGATGGCGGTCCACACAGCAGTGGGAACTTCCGGTTGCAGTACACTTTACGTTGATCTTTAATCCATGTGCGCAGATCTCGTCAAATTCACTAGAAAGTTATCAGATCCTACAATAATCTTTATTCTAGCCCTGTGGGGGATGGCTAGTATTCACGAAGAGTAAAGTCAGCCCTCCTGGATAGTCTTTGCACAGTTAGTTATACTATGTTTTCTAAATTTCCAGATTGACAACACTAGCCTGAGTACGACTCTGGAGTGGTTGAAGAATACCCAAGGTGAAGATGGATGTTTTGAAACTGTTGGCAAAGCTGTCTACAAGGTAATGAAGGTAAGTAAATAATAACTTTCAATATAAAGATATCAAATGCATGAAGTAACTTGGAAAAAAAGTAGCATAAACATTGTCTTAGTGGTACCTACAGTATATGCATACAGTACTTATAACTAATTTATTACATTTTATATTATGATGTATTTGCTGTCCTTTGGGATGAGCGAATATACCAGGGAGTGAATTAGTTAGTCATATAGTTGAATGCAAGAATAGGTTTTCAGATTTTATCAATCTACCACACTCATCTAGATTCAAACCATGTCAGAATGGAAGTGGGTAGAAAGAGTTAGGGGGTCAAAATGGGAATGTTCAGCAGCTTGATATATCAATAGAAACCATGTTTTGGAGGTAGTGTAATGTGCAGTAGTGTAGTTACTGAACAAATATTTCTTCTTCAGGTTGATGTGGGTGAGAAAGAAACACGAGTGCCACTAACTGCCTATGTGCTGATATCATTACTTGAAGCCGGAGAGGAGCCTGGTAGTTCAGCAGTTACTAATGCCACTATCTGCCTCAATTCGTACTCTACCCATGACCCTTACACCCTGGCCCTCAAGGCTTATGCTTTGGCTCTGGCACAGAATGCTGAAGCCCAGATAATAATGCAACAGTTGATGAACAAGGCTATAGTTCGGAAAAACTCAACACATTGGGAGTTGCACAGAACCCCTGGTAAGAATTTGTCTTATTCAATTATCTCTGTTAATAATTATGTAAAGTCAGTGAAAACAGTATAGCATAAGTCTAGTGGAGATATCTTGTTGATCCTCTAGTATATTTCAGTTGACATGCCATTGTTACAGTAATTTGGAGTGTGCTTTGTGTGTCTCATTCTCGATTCTCACAACAATGTTGATGTGAACTGGTTTGTCAAGTTTACATCCCACATTCTTTAAAAAACAACTATTGTTTCATTTTCCAGGATTCAGCAATGTATTAGCAGTGGAGACTGCTGGTTATGCAGTCTTGGCAATGATGGCTTTGGACCCCAGAGGTTATGATCAGCCAGCCAGGAAGGTGATAAAATGGATTACAGCACAAAGAAATGGAAGAGGAGGATTTTATTCAACACAGGTAAATAACTCATAGCATTACACAATTCTTAAATAGTCTGTTTGCAAATGACTCGTATTGAAATATTGAGTCTTTTGAATAATTTCCAGTGATTGAGGACTTGGTACTATTGAATAGTTATCTCCAATCGTATGAATGAAAATGGGAGGAAAGAGTACTGTACATGGATCAAGCTTCATATATATTGTAGGTATTATATATGTACTGTATAGTGTGTTATGTATCAAGTGAGCGAGAGAGATGGACTATAAAAGACTTGTGTGTTGGCAGGACACAGTAGTGGCGCTACAGGCAATGGCCAGCTATGAATCTCAGCAGTACCAGGGTGATGTCAACTTGGTGGCCACAGTGAAGGGAACAGACCTTCACCACTCCTTTGCTGTTGATGAGACAAACAATTTGCTCACACAGTTGGTCCCTCTACCAGGCCTTCCCAATACACTCCACCTGTCTATAGTTGGTCAAGGATGTGCTGTCTTACAGGTATGCATTTGAAGTTTTATATTTATTTTTTATCTCTAGTATAGCATTGGAGACTATTGTTGTTAACCTCAAAAGATCATCATCACTTGTAGATGCTGCCTTGTACTCCACCTTTGTAAAAATTGTATCACAAAGGTTTATTTTGATCTTCTGGACTTGCCAAGCACCTACGAATTAGATTTGTTCACAAGCCCAGCAGCTCCCTTTCTACTATAACTTCTCTCTCTCTTTTTTTCTCTCTTTCTTTTTCTTTTTCTCTTTCTTTCTTTCTTTATCTCTCTCTCTCTCTTTCTTTCTCTATCTCTCTTTCTCTTTTTTTCTTTCTTTCTTTTGGTAATCCTGTTTCCACAAGCTGTACATATATTCCTTTTAATATTTCTTTTGTCTTTACTCATTAACCCATCACCTGTGTTACCTTGTAGCTTCTTCTGCTCTCTTGAAAACAGAAGGGGGTGAATGGGGGTCTGAGAATCAATCACAGGTTAGAATAATTGAAGATTCTTTATTATTGCAATAGGTTCTCTTACTAATACATAGGCTATACATGTTTATTACACATTAGCAAGTATCAAATAAAAGTTTGTAATTTTGGTCAACTTTTACTTAAATTTTTGGATGCATTTAGCAAATTAAGGAATTATAGTTAAAGGCCACAATAAGTAGCTCAATCTGGCAGTCCTTTACATTGCAGGCCAACAGTACTGCATACATGATTAATTTTCTACTTCTTGTTTCAGTATTCTCACCTTGACCTCTCTTATTTCACATCTTAATAATAAGCATTGAACAAACACATCACTCATCTATTACTGTTTTATCCAGCTACTCACGACCATTATACTACAGAGGCATTTGTTATTGCTTTCAGCAGTCTATTCCTTCTACCATACATGAGCAACATCTTTTACCACTTTATCATACGGTTTCTCTAAATCCATTAACTCCATATATACAGTAACCCTTTGTTTACCACTGGTGTTATGGGCCTGTATTGCACTGCTTCATAATCTGTTTACAGTAAACCCTCTCTGTACATTACACACCCATAAACCCAATGAAAAACCAGGGATTTCTGGAACTTAGTCTCATTCAGAGGCTTTTCTCAACAACTGTCATACTGTTAACACCTGTTCCACAAATCTTTATGCTCACAGTCTGTTCTGCGCTACAATGTTCTTGAGGCAGAGGCCAGTGATGCCTTCATACTGAGTGTGGGGACCAACACATTAGCAGACAAGAACTGTGTCACCAAGAATGTCAAGGCTTGTGTGACGTATGTACTTCCTGATGGCAAATCCAACATGGCCGTGATGGAAATTAACCTCATCTCTGGCTACATACCGGATAAGGAGGACCTCAAAGCAATTGTAAGTGCCAACAATACTATCAAGAGGTATGAAGTGGATGGAAGCAAGATTTCCCTCTACATTGATGAAATTACCAGAGAACAACTTTGTGTTAACCTACGTGCCTTGCGAGAAGTGGAAGTGGAGGACTACAAGCCCGGTTCTGTGATTCTCTATGACTACTACCAGCCAGAGTTTTCAGTCAGGAAGGTATGTTTTAAACAATTGTTTTTTTCCAGTAAAGTTATAAGGATTGGCTTGCTACCCACAACAATGGACATTAAAATTTGAGTGAAAACAAAAATACAGTACTGTACTGTACCTCACAATTATCTCGGCATAATTATTATCTGATAGTCTTCTGAAGGAGAGTTGTGCAAATTCCTATCATTGCTTCAACAGAGTTAAAGAAAACATACCCAGAAGAGATGGATAATGTTGCATGCAATACTGTACAGTCACAGGCAGCAAAATTTACCATTTCATCAAGTCTATCCTTACAACAAGACTGAAGCAGAATAGAGTTCAGTTTGCAACCAGTATAGAGACTGGAGTGAGAAAGATTAGTTATAGGTTAATGTTATTCGTATAAAATCACGCAGTTGCCTCAAAGGAACTTTCCCAAGGGGATGGCCACAGCAGAAGTGTCTCTAGTGTTGCTTGTTCCAACACTCCCTTCTTACTTGGTCAAGTCCTACTCTGCCCCTTACATACTTTTCCACTCTGTTCTGCCATTTAACCAGAGGTCTGAATCTCACACCAGGTGTCACAACTTCACTTCCATACAACTTCTTTATAAATTTTCATTCTCTCCACATGTCCAAACCACCTCAATGTCTTACACTTCAACCACTCCACACTCAATATCAATTGCCTTCTCACTCATACCACATCTCTCATACACACTCATTACTTTCTCCATTCCACATGCTCCTCTCACATAACTCATCTCCACTGCACCTATTCTCTCTTCCACACCCTCCTTGACACCAACAATGCACATCTTTCCCTTCCTATCCCATTACACTTTTCATCCATACCTGCCCATATCATGCCTCATTCTATTCCTTCCCACAACTCACTCTCCCCTCCATCTCCACACTATTCCACCTCCTATCCATTTGTGTGTGTTTCAGACACCCCACACACATCTATTCTACTTCTATCATGCTTCACAATCTCTCTCTCCTTTTCACCTTGTTCACCACTCCATTCACATTACAGAGGAAGTGAAAGAGAGAATATAATGTATGTAAGAGAGACTGGTTGAAGTAACAGGGAATAAAGTTAGTGAGGAGCATGGACGGTTCAGAAAGGGTAGAAGATGTGTGGACCAAATATTTGCATTAAAATCAACAGTGGAGAAATATTTTAAGAAGGGTAGGAAGTTGTTGGCTGCCTTCATGGACTTGGAGAATGTATATGATAGGGTTGATAGGAGAGCTATGACGGAGGTGTTGAGAATTTATGGTGTTGGGGGGGGTCTTTGCTGAAAGTTATTGAGGCCTTTCATGCAGATGCAAAAGCATGTGTACGGATATTAGCTTTAATATTAGTGTAGGGCTGAGGTGGGTGTGTTATGTCACCATGGCTGTTCAACATATATATGTATATGGATGGGTGTATGAGAGATGAAAGCCAAAGTGAATGGGCTGTAATGCTTGTAAAACAAATCTGTTTGACAGCACCCAGCACAATCTTTTCGCTAGCACTGTATAATTTTATACTGCCATGTTCTTGAATACTGAGCTAATAGTATTAGTAACAAACTCTTTATTTTCAGACTTACAGATTCCCGCCAACTGATGAGTGTAGGTATGCGTGGTAAAGCATCCAGTCAACTAAAAAAAATTACCTCTGGCATGTGCTCCTCACCATCTCACCCCAATTTGTGATAATGTCCTTTCTTGAATCTGTAATGAAAAGTTGGGTCTTGTCACCAAGATTCTACTAACAAGTTTACTACTTTATGCAACAAGAACATTATGCTTCCCTAAAACATTATCCAGTGATACATTCATAAACCGAAACACTTCAAAATGAAAAACCAGTAAAAAAAAAAAAAAAAAGTAAATTTCTGATCTCGTGTAATATGTGCTGAAATGTTACGTTAACGGCTTTTTTTATTTATTCATCAAGAAGCTTGTTTTTTGTTTGTGTTTTTTAAGTTCTGTAGAGTGTTGCAGTATGAAATTAATGTGAAAAATGTATTAAGTCTACCAATTTAGAGTATGTACAGTCGCCAGCACTGCTGCGTGGTACAGGGGCTCATATGTTTAAGAGATTGAAGTGATTCAATTCCTTAAGCAACAAAGTTTACTTCATGTACTAGTGTATCGAGGATACTCCATCTCACACACATGGATTATTTAGAGTTAAATAATCACAGTAGTGTTACATCTCTGAATATGTGTGAGCCCCTGTCTACGCAGCAGGGCTGGCGAGTGTACCTGTACAGTAATGATTTATGGTTTAAGTAGATCATTATTATAATTTGAGTATAAAGAAGTAATAAACATTATGTTACTTGGAAGATGTTTTTTCAGTGCCAGCTAGCCCCAAACTCTCACAATACACATTCATGGAAATAACTCTGGGACAGAGATGCAGGTCTATTTTACAGTTAATTTAACTTGCAAGACATTCAAAGCGAATTGATAGTGCTATTTTAAAAGTTTATAGAAATCATTTTCAAGGATTATCATAAATTCAATTTTTTTTTCTATTTTCAATCTCTATCGTTGGTTAAATTGGAGAAGGCGACATGGCTTTCTCTCTCTCTTTCTCTCATTCACTGCTTCAGACATGCGAGTCAATCTTAAGTTCATTTTGAGCCTCAGAGAAGAAAGAACGTTGGCAATGCTGACTGTACCAGGGAATTCCGGTCGGAGCTGTACATGCAGACATCCGACTAGCAGCAGTAATATCCACAATATTTTACAAAGGTCTAGTGTTGATTAAGGATGAGGAGTGACTGACTCTCATGTAAAATTCTCCAGTTTAAGAAAGCTCCTACTGGTCAGTGATTGGCTGTATCAGAGCCGAGGTTGACTGGGATTGGCTAGGAAGTGAACTTTATTATAAGTGCCCTAAATGTAATGTATGAAACTTACGTTACCTCAGCCTAGCATACAAATACTTAAAGTAACCATATAACTGTGGTTAATCAAAAGAAGGGTTAATAATAAACTATATACATATATAATGCAAATATTGAAGTGCTCCGAATCTAGCTCTGATCCAATTGGTTTAGAAACAATCTTTGAACTGGCTGACAAGTGAAACATTCGAAATACCAAAATCTAGGGCTGAACAATATAAAGAGATAAACCTAACACACAATTATATGACAACCTGGATAATTAAGGACCTTAATTGTGATCGTGTATGAAAATTGGAGACTTCTGATTCCTCCTGACGATACCATGAAACAAGCTCCTTCCATATAGGTGGTGTTTCGTGGCAATATTTGAAGGATTTATTTATCTCCAATATTAAGACTACATCACAGGGTACCTTAAGTAATATGACTCGTGACTATTCTTGGTATGATATATATATACAGTATATATATATACATACAATCATTATGTACAACTAAACATCGCCAAAAGATGGATTAATTAAAATGTTGTAGTAATATTTGTTGTTCTCACCAAAGAGACTGCAGCGTTTCCTCGCTTCCACATCTTCAATTAAGTAAAGAATGTGGAACAGGTATCCCTTATTAATTATTATCCTCAGCTCGGCAACCTACAAGTCAAAAGATAAGCCAGATTAAAACCCTCAGCAACCACATTCAAGCTATGGGAATTATTCTAACACGTGCACTTATATATATAGGCAAGCCATGACACACCTGTAAGGAAATAGGAAATCAACATGAGCCTACACCTGTACCACCAACCCTATTATTATTATTAAGAATAGACCAGACACCCACAAAGCTGCATGGGAGAACAGCATGAGCCTATACACCTGCACCACCAACCCGATTATTATTATTATTATTATTATTATAAAAAAATAGACCAAAGACACACAACACAAAGCTGCATGGGAGAAAATGCAGGCACTCTATCAATCTGAGGACCCATGAATCTTATTTATAAGTCTACAAAGGAATACAATTATACAGTTGCCAGAAAGAACTATTTATTATACTACATATTAAATGGATCTGCTCGCCACGGCTACATGACTTAATCCTAATAACGTAATGTAATACTTGCAATAACTAGGACTCTTAATCAACTAAAGTGCTTACCGCCACAGCCACCAAAATAATAAATAAACTCGACGGATGAAAACAAACCACATTTTTATCCTACTGTACTTACCAAAAAAATCCTCAGGGTGTATTGATCCATTCATAACAACATATTAAGGGGGTGTGGGAATAAGGGACAGGCTTGGGGGATGGGAATAGGGGGAGAGGCTTGGGGTGGGTAGAAAGCCTGCATGTAACCTACAGGTGTATTCACACACTACTCTACCCCCCCCCCACGGCTGTCCCCCTACTCCCGCACCCCCCAAAACCCCCCGAATCACCCAGAAAGACTTGCACCCCTTTAAAAAAAAACAAGCCAGTCCCCCTGTTCCCGCACCCCCTTAATATTCTAAAACCTAGAACCATATATATATATATATACTATTAACTTACTTGTCATATCTTTAATGGCCGCCATATTTACTGCTATACTTCTCCTATCCTTTCCAAGCTGCCCCAATCACTGATTTCTGGCGAGCTTGGATGGATACGTTGTTGGTCTTGGTTTCAGTGGCTGGCAGCAGGGTCCAGCAAGGTGGATCGCTTGCTTTGGCTTGGTTTCACCCAAGCGAACTTCGTATCCGATTGACGACCAGATGACGTCTTAATGTTTAAAAAACCACAAGACCACAAGATAACAAAAAATGCTTACCAAGAAGGCGAGGCCGGAAGAACATTAAACACGCCTACTCCGTCACTACCGTCAAACACAGAGACAGGTGTCAGGCGTCTGGGAAGGTGAGGAGCTAGGCCAAGGTCAAGGGAATATGCTAGGCGTTGACTGAACGAATGCGCGCTTTCGACTGACGTGACGTGTGACTACTGCTGCTGGTATCTCATTGGCTACCTTGTGACGCAGTTAAATATGGTGAAGTGAAATTATACATTATAGTGAACACAGATCTGGGTATTAGTGCAGAAGTGGACCTTAATGTATAATAGATATTTTACTGTCATTACTCACTATTTTGGACCATTCTAACACACTTTTCTTCTATGGTTGTTCTTCCACAAATGCCCTGTTTTCGAGATATGCCCCATTACAAACATAATTTGGACACTAGTCTGATCTAACCTAGACCACAGCAGACTACCGGGACCTAACCTGGGCAGACCATTACAACATCTCGAAAACGGGGCATTTGAGGAAGAAAAACCATAGAAGAAAAGTGTGTTAGAATGGTCCAAAATAGTGGGTAATGACAGTAAAATATCTATTATACATTAAGGTCCACTTCGGCACTAATACCCAATATAATATACATATATACACACATACACACACATATATATACACATACACACATACCCAGATGAAAAGTGAATAATGATACTAATATAATAAACACAGATCTGTATATTTACCCATTCATTCATTCATTATACACACTGAAAACATTCATTATAATCCCTGTATACTCAATTACTATACTCATTATACATTGACAAATCTAACGTATACATAATTATAAACATTCATTATACAGTATAAACATTCACTCATAATATTATACACTCTCTCTTTCTTATCACAATTAATTACTTATTTTATCTCATAACATTAAAATTATACACATTATTATTATTATTAAAAATATATACACTTACGTACTCACGCACCCTTTGTTGTTGCTGTCGTTGTCTATGTAATCAGTGTTGCCAATACCAGGTCTACTGCTCGACTAAAAAAAATCCCCAATACAATATTCTCCTTTTTACCTCAACTTCATCATCAGTATTTCCCTTTTTACCACAACTTCAATACAATATTTTCCTTTTAACATCAACTTCAATACAATATTTTCCTTTTTACCTCAACTTCAACTTCAATACAATATTTTCCTTTTTACCTCAACTTCAACTTCAATACAATATTTTTCTTTTTATCTCAACTTCAACTTCATCAACAGTTAATTAAGGGGGTGCGGGAGTAGGGAGACAGGCTTGGGGGGAGGGGTGCGGGAATAGGGGACAGGCTTTCTACCCCCCCACCCCACCCCAATATATATAATGATAAACAAGATAAGAGGACCCCACCAATATCACTTGTTATCATAAGTCAGGTTTGTACAGTTTGGAGTGGGTAGAAAGCCCTACTCCCGCACCTCCCTAACCCCCAAGCCTGTCCCCCTACTCCTGCACCCTCCAACCCCCCCCCCCCCCCAAACCTGTCCCCCTACTCCTGCACCCCCTAAAACACCCCCAAACCTGTCCCCCTATTCCCACACTTCCTTAAAAACGCTCTGAGTGAGGGAGGGAGTGAAGCGACAGAGGACATTAATACATTTTATCTTGGTTTATATATTGTTTTTATGTCCGACTGTAGCAGAGAGATTTCAAGGACTCACTCACTCACTGGTGTTTATTATTTATATTGTCAGTGTTGTGTTGAGTGCTGGAGGGACAACATGCTGACGATCAAACACCCTAACCTAACCTAACCTAACCATGCTGACGATCAAACACCACTGAACCTTCAATGAAAACCTCACTTTAGTGTACAGTTGACAAAAAAAGGTATTGCAACAACTATTGATACGACATTAAATATATTAATGTCCATAGTTGTTTGTAGGGATTATAAGTATGTATTGCAGAAGGATATGTATATTTCCTTCTGTTATACATGCTTATAAGTATGTATTACAGAAGGATATGTATATTTCCTTCTGTTATACATGCTTATAAGTATGTATTACAGAAGGATATGTATATTTCCTTCTGTTATACATACTTATAGTCCATACAAATAGTTGTGGATATTACTATGGTTAAAGTTCTATCAAGATTTGTCGTAATACCTTTTTTGGCAACTGTACACGAAATGTGGGATTTATTTTTCTAGCACTCGTTAATTGGTGTTTGTTAATTTGATGTTTTAGCCACCTAGTGTTGTGCTGAGTAGTGTATAGGCAGAATGATCAAACGTCTCTGCTGAATCTTCAATGAAAACGTGACAACAATAGTAGACATTCAAACATGGGTACACTCGTGATACGTAATTTCTGACCAAGGACGAACGACAGGCACCACACACACACACACACATACACACACACACACACACACACACACACCCTGCATTCGAACTCAGCCTCTCAGCTTTCTGCTCCTCACACTCTGGTCAGAAATTATGTATCACGAATGTACAATGTCGTGTGTTTTGTAGTCTGCCTTTATTTTATATTAATTTATTATTTTTTCTATCATCAGAGGAGCCAAATAATTGTTATCAAGATGTCGTCAGCACTGAGGCAGTTGGGTCTCATGTGGTATGTGGTGGATCGTAACTCCACTACATTTGAAACTCCAGAAGAAGTACCCAACTACATTAATGAGGTGAGGAGAGAGAGAGAGAGAGAGAGAGAGAGAGAGAGAGAGAGAGAGAGAGAGAGAGAGAGAGAGACTTTGCATTTAATTAGAAGGGGAGGTGGCCAAGTGGTTAGTGTTCTGGACTCAATACCTAGAGGTCGGGAGATCGATCCTCTCAAGTGAGGACCTGAGAACATTTACTCTTCCTATTTAAGATTCAGGCACTAACTATAAGGCCACCGAACGTCGTAAAACACCCTCGATGGTACCATAATTACCATAACAGCTGCAGTATTTGAGAATTACTCTCACTTTTCTCCCTCTGTGGCTGGGTACCAGTTCGGAAATCGTGACGTGTGTACGATGGCACCGTATGCATTTAATAATGATGTTGTTTAATTAATTAAGCCAGTAATATACTTTAGTGATGTATCATATATCCACATCCACATCCACATCCTCATTAACAATGTATGTAATATTCATATCAGCATTGGCAATGCACACAAAATCCGCATCTATGGTTTGAGTATGAGGATGTGAGGATATTATTCAGCGTTGGCTACTAACTTACTGATCATAGTGTATACTGCAGAAACTTCCTATGATATTCTGAATACATTTCTGAAAAAAAAAAGAAGTAATAATGTACCAGTATGTGATTTACCATTATGTTATTGGACAGCTGGTACTGTGATTAAAATGACGACTAGCATCCTGGTAACACATACAGTAAGTTGAACTTATTCATAACTGAATCCTGCATATTTTACAAACATAAAATAATCTACATCCGTGAAGATATGACCAGCAGACATCCACATCCACAAATACTGATTTCTCATATCCGCATTTTTAGACATGCGATACATCACTAATAAACCAGCATATATATACTATGATGACCATTGTACCATTCTGTCTAAATTATACCTATACGAATTATGATGCTATATTTTACTATCTATATTCCATGGCTATTGTTCCAGATTAATTTCCAGGCCGTACCTACTGTATATTCATGGTAATATTATCAAGGTTAGGTTATGGCTAATGGCTAATATATTCCAGCAGGCTACTTTTTTCTCTGTCTCTCTCGTTCTAGGATACATTTTTGTGTATCTCTTATTCCAGGATTTTTTATCCATGTCTTTTGTTCGAGGCTACGTTTTTCCATGTCTTTCGTTCCAGGATACTTTTGTGCATGTCTCGTATTCCACGATACTTTTGTCCAGGTTTCTCTCGTTCCAGGCTACTTATATTTGTCTTTCTCGTTCCAGGCTACTTATATTTGTCTTTCTCGTTCCAGGCTACTTTTATTTCTCTCTCTCGTTCCAGGCTACTTTTATTTCTGTCTCTCGTTGCAGGCCATACCCATGTTCACCATCCTGCTGTTACTGGAGTTTGGGGTCATGTTTCTGACGGGTCATGGTAGGGTCAGGATGGGGGACGTTCTAACATCATCAGGTCACGGACTATTGTTTGACATAAGCAAGTGAGTGACCTATTATTATTATTATTAATATTATTATTATTTTTTTTTTTTTTTTTTTTTTTTTTTTATATATATTTTTTAATTATTATTATTATTTTATTATTATTATTACTATTATTATTATTATTATTATTATTATTATTATTATTATTATTATTATTATTATTATTATTATTACTATTATTATTATTATTATTATTATTATTATTATTGTTATTATTGTTATTATTATTATTATTATTATTATTATTATTATTATTATTATTATTATTATTATTATTATTATTAATATTTAGTGGTTGAGGGTGTGTGGGTATAAGGGGACAGGCTTGAGGGTGTGTATGCAGCAGTAAGGGACAGGCTTGGAGAGGGGGGTTAGGGGGTGCAGGAGTAGCGGGACAGGCTTGGGGGGTTAGTGGTGTGTGGGAATGGTATTGTTATTATTGTATACATTGTACCTACAGACTGGTGATACATTCTGGTGAACTAAGTCTGTACCAGTGGATGTATCAGTATCGTGTGTTGGACTTGGACTGGAGGAGTGCGGTTACTTGGTGGATGGCAGCCCTCTTCAGTGACTTGGCTTACTACTGGTACCATCGAGCAATTCATGGTACGTATGTATATGTGTGTGTGTGTGTGTGTGTGTGTGTGTGTGTGTGTGAGTCCCTGTACAAAAAAGACGTACAGTTGGACACATGAATGGGTGGTATAGCCCAGGTGAAAGATACTTGTCACATTTGAGTAACCATCGTGTGTCTATTATGAGGTAGTTGCTTTTTATTACCATCCTCAATACTGACTTTTGCCCCTGATGTCTCCTATTTGGCACTAAGGAACACACACACACCATCCTCAATACTGACTTCTGCTCCTGATGTCTCCTATTTGGCACTAAGGAACTTGATATAGGCAGAAATGGACCATCTTTCACTTGGGCTGTACCACCCATTCATGTCTCCAATTGTACGAGAGGGCAGAATAATTGAGTTGAAGATGAAAGGAAGAGATTACAGTTAAATGTTATCATATGGTTTGGACATGTGGAAAGAACAGATAATATTCAAGAGTGGTGACAAAATATATGAGAGTACTAATTAAAGGGACAGAAAAGATGAGGAACACCAAGGAAATTATAGATGGCATGAGATTTTGAGTGTGTGTGTAAGAAAAAAAGCGTGGAATGAATATGATTGAAGTTGTTGTTGTTGATTGTTGAAGTTCTCCCGGGGCAGAATGGCCTCCTGCCCCACAGTCCCCCTGGTACACTCTGGTCGCAGTGTATAAAACAAATGAAAATAAAGTAGGGGCTGACCCTATATGCATGGGCTACCGAAGCACATCCCAAGGAAATGGGACCAGAGCTTACTGGACCAGAGAGTCTGGAAGACCAAGGGAGATTTGTAATACTGTTCTTTTCTTATATTTCCAAAAGCGTGATAGGTAAGTATTGCACCAGTGTATGTAATGAATCAGGCTGGCCCAGTACAATAAACCTTTATTATACATTATACACTCATAAACCCATGAGTGTATACAAACAGTGAAATACACACACATAACAACAGTACACAATGAAGGATTTACTGTATATCAAGCCTTCAAAATATCTATCTGTGTACGGTGATAATTATATGCTACAGTAAAACGAAGGAGTAGGACTGTATATCAATCCTTCACAATATTTGTGTATGATTATTATTAGTGGGGCTTATTACTATTATTGTGTTGTTACATTGTTGTTGTCGTTGTCAGAGGTAAACATCGGCTGGGCAGCACACCAAGTCCACCATTCCTCCCAAGACTACAACCTGTCCACGGCCTTACGTCAGTCAGTGATCGAAGATTTCTTCGTCCCGCCTGCCTACATACCCTTGGCCCTCCTTGGCATTCCACTCCCAGCCATCATCGTACACATCCAGCTCAACCTCCTCTATCAGTTCTGGATTCATACCGAGTTGGTGGGAACACTGGGTCCCTTGGAGTGGGTCTTTAATACACCATCACATCACAGAGTACATCACGGTGAGAGAGAGAAAGATACGGCTGTAGTCAAGGGATAGGATAGCCTACTTTTGGTACATTGGAGTGTCTTGATCCCTCCAAATTATGGCAGGAAACAGACCCAGATTAAGAAAAATAATGGTATCGTGTTGCCTGGAATAGTTTGGACGATTCCTTTGCACCAGATTTACCAAAACCATGTGCTATAATTATATATACTCCCTAACCCATACGCTCTGGGAACCCCCCCCCCCCCACCCTGCCTCAACATTTTTACCCTGCCGCTCGCGTCAAAATTCCTCGATTTCCCCTATATTCACAACGCTCACACTCTTAACCTATATAGTGTACTGACTTCAAAAAAGTTTCTTACATACCTTCAACTCTTTCTCTTTCCAATGGTACCATCGGGAGGGCTGTACGATGAATAGTTGTGGAGATAGAGCGAGTTGAAGTAGACCATGTTTGCGCGCGAGACAGCGGTGTGTCTGTGTGTACGCGCGAGTGTGTGTGACTCTGGCCAGGGTGTTCAGTCTCCCGTCTAAGTCCCTTGTCAACTCACTCGTATTACTACTATTATGTATCGTATGTCATGATTACAACACTAAAAATAGTATGAACACTTGTAGGAATATATCATCGTGTAACTGTCACATATAAAATGATAAACAAACTGATTTGTACTGTAGGAAACACATATATTTACTATCACTCTCCCCCCTGCATGGGCGTGTTTTGTGGTGTTACTTTCTTATTACTACCAGTATGTATCGTGTGTCATGATCTATACACTAAATAATAATTTGTAACCTTGTAGGAAGATCATGGTGTTACTCACGTACATATATTCACTACGGTATTGTCTTACGATCGTTAGAGCACAAATTCGGACAATGGCAAATACTAAAAAATAGCCCAGCCATCGTGACGACCAGAAGGCAACAGAGTGGGTAGCGGATCGTTATTGTGAGTGTATTTTCTCACCCAACGACAAGAAAAACGAGCCCTACATGGCTCGAAATAGCGTTAAATCGCTGTGATGGTGTATGTCGTGACCCGGCCTTTAACGTATGACGGTGTATGTCGTGCCCCGGTCTGTAGGGGTTAAGGTGGTATTTTTTTTATTCTTTTTTATTAAATTGGAGTGCCTTGATTCCTCCAAAGTATGCCAGGAAACAACAGCACCTGAAGAGCGAAAATAATGGAAAGTTTTGTGTTGGTAAATCTGGAGCAACTGAATCCTCCAAACTATTCCAAGCAACAACAGAACACCATTAGTTTTGCTCTTCTGGTCCTGTTGTTTCCTGGCATACTTTGGAAGAATCAATGCACTCCAATGTAATAAAAAAGAATGACCATCTTACTTAATTAAGATTCCAGCGTTTCCAGCATTCTTGTTTTTTTTATTTTTCTGAAGAGACTCTTAAAATGGTCAGAAAATTGTTGATTGAATGCAAAAATATAATAAACAATAAATATAATGAGTCATATCTCATTTCAATCTAATTAAAAAAAAAAAAAAAAAAAAAAAAAAATCTTCCATTTGTGTGTATTTTAATATTTTTTGTTTCTCTCTCTCTCTCTCTCTCTCTCTCTCTCTCTCTCTCTCTCTCTCTCTCTCTCTCTCTCTCTCTCTCTCTCTCTCTCTCTCTCTCTCTCTCTCTCTCTCTCTCTCTGTGTGTGTGTGTGTGTGTATGTGTATATATCTCTCACTTTCTCATTAATTTCTCTTTCCCTCCCCCCTCCCTCTCTCTCTCTCTCTGTATATGTCTCTCTCTCTTTCCCCTCTCCTCCCCCCCCCTCCCTCTCTCTCTATTTGTGTGTGTATATGTATCTCTTTCCCATCTCCTCCCCCTCCCACTCTCTCTCTCTATTTGTGTGTGTGTATGTGTATATCTCTCTCTCCCTCCCTCCCTCTCCCTCTCCCTCTCTTTCTGTATGTAGCACAGGTGCCAACAAGTGGTGTTTGGACAGGAACTACGGTGGTGTACTCATCATCTGGGATCGTATATTTGGCACCTTTGAGGCTGAACGAAGGAACCAACCTGGAGAAGAGATTGCATATGGTCTGGTGGGTCAGCCTCAGACATACAACACACTTTATCTACAGGTATGTGTGTGTGTATGTTTGTTTCACCTGGTCTTGATCACCAACTCTGTTTCCCTCCCGGAATGAGCTCAGAGCTCGTAGTGATCTTTGGGTAAGGCTGGAACCTTTCCACACACCGGAATAGTGAGGTCACAACTCCTCGACCTACGTCCCGTACCTATTGTCTGCAAGGTGAACAGGGGTTACACATCTAAGGAAACAATCCTACATTGTCTCCACCCGACCGGGGATTCGATATGAGGATCTCTCGGATGTGAGCCGAGTGCGCTAACCATTACATCACCTGGCTGTAATCTGTGTATGTATGTGTGTATGTACAGTTGGCTCCACTTCCGCGTTTCTCCCCTTGAAACGGGATTCGAATTTCTGACTGACCCAACATTGGCAACGACAGGGGAGACACGTGGGAGTGGAGTCAACTGTATGTACAGTCGCGTGCACCAGTCGGTATCCCCCCTCTTGGCTGGAGCCATGGCCAGAGGAGAGCAAGGAATCGAACAACCCCTCCCTCCAACCCTCACCCACACCCTCAACACACACCATCTCCACCTCCACCCCCAAGTGCCCCAACCCAGACCCGTTAAGAAAGTTGATGGTTGATATTAGTCACGTATTGATGTTAATATTGATGTTAAAATATATAAACAACCATAAATATAACAATTTACTGGTTTTAAAATCAGTATAAAATTTACATATGTCCAGTGAATGTGTTATTCCAATAATATAAAATATATTACAGTCCATTACAACCTTAACCCTAACACTCCATTGTAACGCCAACGAACAAAACCTCGAACACGAACGAATCAACCAACACGTTTGTGAACTGTATATTGCTTTGTCATAGCAGAATGGAGATATGCCAATAGTATCAGTATAAACAGTATTCTCCTTTATGTCTAGTTTCTCTATCGTCACGTGAAAATATGGACGATATACTACACCTTATCTGGTTTACATAATATTTGAATCAAGATAAGCACGTTTCTTGACACTAATGAACGGGTAATTTGGATATTATTACAGGTTACGGTATCATATTATTACAGGTTATGGTATCATTATGTATGATTAAATACCCTACAAGATTTCTCAAGATTTCTTTCCCTCTCCCCAAAATCATCATACCTACCGTCGTGTCCTTCCTTGCTGGGGGAGGGGGAGTGGAGAACTTTCCAATGGCTTTCTATATTTAGGGAAGTTTGGTATCATAGACAGAATGAGATACACATTTGATGACAAAATAGAATGATAGTTGTATCATTTGACATTCATTTGTGCAATTAGGTGTCATATTTAGCCTGTGTTACAACTGTGTTAAAACTGTGATTATCTAAATTACAGCAGAAGCTGGCGAACACCCATTTACAGAATAAAATTTATCGTAAATACATTTTACTTTTTATTCACACATGGAGGATTATCAAACTTAAATTAAAGGATGACCGGATATGAAATTCTAATAATTACAACACCTGCTAGACATGGACTATTAAGTTTGGGCCCCTCCAGTCCTCCAATGCTACGTAATACATAACTGTTTTTTTATAATGTTTTCAGCTATTAAAAAAAAAAAAAAAAAAAAAAAAAACATAGCAATCAGCGAAAATGCCCGTAAGATGTGCAGATCCTTGAGGATAAAGAACAATATAACTCGTTACTAGGAAGTGGCATTACCTTTATTATGGCATAAAGTTTATTACTTCACATTAGTAAGATAATTTTTGACATCTCTCAGGCGTGATTGGAGGGAATCGACAATATTTGAACAAATATTAGGGGGGGGGGGGGTCTAAAACCTTCCCATATTTCCATGCTATTTCTCTCTGTAACCTCTCTTCTACACCCCAGTCCCTCTTCAATAACCCCCAAAGGTTCTTGATAGGATTTAAATAACAGCCTTTTGTTTTGTGTTAAGATGCACTACAAATGGGAGTGACGTATGTTAGTGAGCAAATAGTTCCAAACAGGGCAGGTGAGACTTAGAGAAAAAATAATGAGTGATTAAAGGGAGTGGGGAAGTTTTTAGGAACACTGTAGGCGATAACTTTGGATGAAACGCAATAATACACTTGTCATGACTAATCATTGGTTGATAAGGGGATCGGTGGATGAATGACTGATACTATCACTCTGGCTTCGTGACACTAAGATATTGAGTGTTGCTATGTGTGTCTCACATTTTCGCTTTAAACACAAACAATTCGTTCTCCTATGAATATGAGGCATCCTATTTACCACCAGTTCATTTTCAACACATGGATTTCCAAAAATATTACTTAATTCTTTTTACTATACTGATAATCCTCCATGTATGAATAAAAAGTAAAATGTATTTACGATAAATTTTATTCTGTAAAGGGGTGTTCGCCAGCTTCTGCTGTAATTTAGATAACCACAGTTTTAACACAGTTGTAACACAGGCTAAATATGACACCTAATTGCACAAATGAATGTCAAATGATACAACTATCATTTTATTTTGTCATCAAATGTGTATCTCATTCTGTCTATGACACGCCGGTAGGTATGATGATTTTGGGGAGAGGGAAAGAAATCTTGAGAAATCTTGTAGGGTATTTAATCATACATAATGATTCCATAACCTGTAATAATATGATTCCATAACCTGTAATAATATGATACCATAACCTGTAATAATATGATACCGTAACCTGTAATAATATCCAAATTACCTGTTCATTAGTGTCAAGAAACGTGCTTATCTTGATTCAAATATTATGTAAACCAGATAAGGTGTGGATATCGTCCATATTTTCACGTGGACGATAGAGAAACTAGACATAAAGGAGAATACTGTTTATACTGATACTATTAGCATATCTGCATTCTGCTATGACAAAGCAATATACAGTTCACAAACGTGTTGGTTGATTCGTTCGTGTTCGAGGTTTTGTTCGATGGCGTTACAATGGAGTGTTATTAATAAATTAGGGTTAAGGTTGTAATGGACTGTAATATATTAGATATTATTGGAATAACACATTCACTAGACATATGTAAATTTTATACTGATTTTAAAACCAGTAAATTGTTATATTTATGGTTGTTTGTATATTTTTTACTGCCTTTATATGAATTTGTTTTCTCCAGAACGTCACATTAACACATTAGTGTAGATTAGCTCCTTTTGGTGTGGTATGGATGGTATTGATAATTCAAGTGAATGTTTAACATCAATATTAACATCAATACGTGACTAATATCAACCATCAACTTTCTTAACGGGTCTGGGTTGGGGCACTTGGGGGTGGAGGTGGAGATGGTGTGTGTTGAGGGTGTGGGTGAGGGTTGGAGGGAGGAGTTGTTCGATTCCTTGCTCTCCTCTGGCCATGGCTCCAGCAAAGAGGGGGGATAGCCCGCCACGTTCGTCACTACAACCTACTCAAACCCATTAGAGCCAGGACAGACAGATACAAAAATAGTCCAATCCCCACAATAGTAACCTTAATAAACCAAAATCACATATAAATATATGCCCATGTATGAGTGAACATGCGTGATTGTATCAGTGTACGTCTGTGTGCTGGTTTGTGTGAATGAATATCATGTGCGTATGTGCGAGAATGTATTCATGTATGTCTGTTCATTCATTTACAACGATTCTACATGTATCCATAAAACATCATCTATCCCATCACCATTTTATAATGTATATTTTCAGCCCTTGGCTGCCTTACCAAATAAACCTTTTATTATTATTATTATTACATACACAATCATACATACATACATACATACAAACATACATTCCACCTGTGTATGTATGAGTTATAGTGATGTTGTAACACTATATGAATTAAGAGATGACAGATATTATACTATACCCATATTATATATTACCCATGTTGTTAGAACCAAAGCAAACATGATCTAACCCTAATGTAATCTAAACAAACCTAGCCTAATTCAACGGAGGATAACCTAACCTAACTTAACCTAACCTAACCTAAAGTAACCTAACACAAAGCAAGGTAACCTAACTTAATCCAAACGTAACCTAACGTAACCAAACCTAAGCCAACGAAGGAAAACATAACATGACTTAACCCTAACCCAACCGGACCTAAAGTAACCTAACCTAACCTAAAGTAACCTAACCTACCATAGCCTAAAGTAACCCAACCTAACCTAACCTAACCTAACCTAAGGTAACGTATTTCCTACCACAGTTGTTTTACTACCAAGCAGTCTTCACCAAAGCCTTCAGTATGTCAACTTGGGGAGACTTCTTTAGGGCTCTGTTCTATGGGCCTGGCTGGACCCCTGGTAGCCCTCGCCTCGGGGACCCCACCACCTTTCCTGATGTGAAGGCCTCTCGTCCCTTGTATGGTTCCGAGGTGCCCCTGTGGCAGCAGGTGTATGCAACCACACACTACTTCATCTGTCTTATACTACAACAAATACTCGTTACAAACTCACAGGTGAGTAGGAGTTTCCCATGTATTGATGTAATGTATAAATCATTATCATCGTCAACCAACCACACAACACAGTGGCTTCTTTACCTAATGTGTGTGTGTGTGTGTGTGTTCATACCAACCACACAACACAGTGGCTTCATTACCTAATGTGTGTGTGTGTGTTCATACCAACCACACAACACAGTGGCTTCATTACCTAATGTGTGTGTGTGTGTTCATACCAACCACACAACACAGTGGCTTCATTACCTAATGTGTGTGTGTGTGTGTCAGGTGTTGTTGTGGGAGGTGATGGTTTATCACATAACTCGAGTGTATGTGTGTGCATTATTTTTACTATTATTTTTAGTTAACCTCTTAATTAATATATTATGTGTGTATGTGTGTGTGTGTGTGTATTGTCGTGGGAGGTAATGGTGTTTCACTTAGCCTTCATCGTAGTTCCTCTTGGTGTGTGTGTGTGTGTGTGTGTGTGTGTGTGTGTGTGTGTGTGTGTGTTATCTTTACTATATTTTTTCAGGTATTGTCATGGGAGGTAATGATGTGTCACTTAGCCTTCATCGTGGTGACTCTTGGTGTCATTGGTGGCATCTATGACCAGCGTTGGTGGTGGGTATGGCTGGACTTGGTTCGTTGTATCACTTTCCTCGTCTACTGGACACACGTGGTGACTGTCATCCCTTGGCCACTCCTTGACTCACTCATGGCATCCATCCTGGTAGCCTCAGTCCTCCTACAGACCTCTCGTGCCTTCACTCATCTCTGTACGTCACTCACAACCCACAAGAAAATTATTAAAAAAGATTGAAATATTCACACCTGTTTACATGGACTGCAAAAGAGAAAACTATTATCAGGGGCATATATGTATATTGTTTTTTATCAAGGGCATATATGTATACACTTTTTTTTATCAAGGGCATATATGTATAAACTTTTGGCAACTTGATTCCTCCAAAGTATGCTAACTAATAATTAAATAATAATAAATAAGACCAAGTTAGTCCAAATGATAGTGGTTTTGTTGCTTGTAATAGTTTGGAGGCATCATATAGTTGGTCCAGATTTACCACCAATACTGTATTTACCTTCCTTTTATTTGGTATGAGTCGTGTGTCAAATTTTTACACAACTAAATACTGTAAAGTGTCAAATTAGAAAACTAGTGTCATTATTATTATTCCTGATAAAATATAATTATTGTCGTATTTTTGTTGTCCATGCGTCGGCTTGGGGTACCAAGCGGGCTTTGAGCAAGCCGTATCTGACAACAAAAACAGACCAGATTACGTGGAGCCGAACAACAAGGTGCCCAACCAAAATAATAACCGAAAAATGACCATTTGACGGAATCGTCATATCATAGGAAAGCAATAAAAGGGTTAATATTAAATTAAATTAGGAATATATTTTGGCAAGATTTAAAATAACCACAGAGAAGGCCAACTGATCTCCAAATAAAATCATCACAATTATAATATATAGGTACCCAGCCTCATATCTCGAGTTAAGGTGGAGAGAAAAAAAAAATGGACACTCTTAACTTATTATTAATTATTAGTGAACATTTGATGGCTATTATACCAATCTTCACAAGTTGAAATTTCACCGAAATTACATGGTTAGGTATAGCCTATGTTAGGTAAATAATCAATAATTAACTAAAGACGTCATCTGGTCGTCCAAGCGGAGGATTGGGGTAGCAAGACCGTCTTGGGAGCGCCTGGTTTCAGTGACGAGAACTGACCAAATACGTAGAACCTGTGTTCTCGTCGTCCAGATACGGATTGGGCAGAAACAAAAGAAAGTTTGTAAACAAAGTCGTAAGAAAATACTACAAATTGGTCTACTTTTCCTTCACTTTTCTCATATTATGAAGCAAATTTGTGTCCTAAGTTGCATGTATTATACAACAAAAGATGCAGAATTAAGAAACGAATAAGATGAGACCAACTAGAAGTCTGTTGATATGAGCTTTTGTTGAAGACTTGCGATTTTTATTACTTTATTCTCGATTTTCGGTGAAAAATTTACGATACTTGCTAGAGATAGGTTGCCAAAAAGGTGATTGATTAGCTATATTTCTGGAATGTCCATCAACCATTTCGCAACACTTCAGACATCCACCTTAATTGCTGAAAGTGCACATGATATTTATTCACCTTTTTGGTACTCTCTGAAGTTCCAGGCTCAGCTCATGGACTATAATGTAGTATCCTACTACGATGGTTGGAAACAGCTAAAAGGAAGAGAATAAACTGTCTGCATTTATTAATGTCCACCAATAATTTCCTAACCTTTTAAACATTGCATGCCTATTTTTTCTTGTATTAATTTTATTTTTCAAATTGTGAGCAGATGACTTTCTTTTATTTTTACCTGAGTTGCCCGGACCTAACCTACTAATCAAATCAAGACCGATGCAGATTACGTGTATCTAACCAAGCAACTTACCGGAACCAAAGTTGTTATTAATACACAATAACTGGTTTTTTTTCAGTGGTTGGCGTTTCTTTTCTCTACGAGTATACTGTATATCTCTTTTTCTCTCTTCCTACAATAAAGTCCTGTCGTGTTCTATAGAGGGTAGGCCATATGTTTATTTATCTCCGTTTGTTAATGGTTATGTTGTTTAATTTATATTTGTTGTTGGTTGTTTAGTATACCCAGATATTTCAAAAACGTATTGACGGACTTGGATCAACTTTGCATGAAGATAGGGTACTATGATCCCTAAGAGTGTTTACAGTTTTATAAATGATGATCAGCGATGGAGACATTTTGATTTAAATATTCTATATAATATTATATTGGGGTTTATGTATATGGAGTGAGGAGGGAAGGGGCATAATGTTGGTAAAAATGAGAATTGAATATTGGTTGGTTACCTTTGTAGAATCTATGTGGCATAGAGTTTATTTTGACAAACCTTGGTGGAATATAGCAATATCAATTTATTTATCGTGTTAGCAACTGCGTGGACGATATACTGTACAGCTGTGCTCTTCCTATCAAACCGGTGTAAGATAGTTCTGATAAAGGGTTACACATGTGTTGCAACTGCTGTTTCGTTGGCAGTTTTTTATCTGTGACGTGGTTCACGTCGGGTGTTTTAGAAAATATAGTTTCTGATTTCATGCTGCATTTAATATATATAAACAATTTCGTACTGTGATGCAACATTCTGATATCCATTTAATAGTTATTTTTTTCCAAGTCAAGAAAACCCCACAATGATGGACAAAAATATTGTAAACACTAGGGACAGTGTTACTACCGGGATGAACAAACGCAAATACACAGTAGCAATTTATTTGGTAAGTACAGGTGGTTGTTATAACAATCACCTTGTAGTTAGTCAGCCCACCTGCCGTGGTAGCATCGTGTAGCGAGAGATGTGGCTGGTGTGGAGAGGAACAAGTGTCTCATTTTAGTATATATTATGTATGTAACAGCATTTTTTTTTTATCTATAATCCATTGGATGAGACTGTTGGCCGTGTGAGGTGATGCATTAGCCTCTCTTCCGGTACACCTTAACACCGTTATTATACCTTATAGTAAATGTGGCTTCGTCAGACCACATCACTTCATGCCCAGCCAAAAGCAGCCCTACGACACTGTTGCATAAGGGTGAAAATGCTGATTATGAATGTATTTACTAACGCTTCGGATAGCTACTTCCCCAAACACTTATTAAGACGACCAGACCTTGATTTTTGTTGAGTGTGTGTATGGTTGCCGCCACCCTGCCCCTGGTGAAACCTGGTAACTTATTTCCTCACTGATCGTTCACACACACCAAGTTGTTCCACAATGTCCTTATGCAAAACAACTATCTGTCAAAGTATATCCTGTGATATTGGTTTATATTTTCCCATATTTTATTCACAATTCACAACATCCCCATAACTTGAATGTGTCAATGGAGGAGAGCGGGTAAGTTCAGCTGAGGGTGAATGAATACCGACCACTCGCAGCTTCAAAATAAAATAACTGGCAATCTGGCATCTTTCCTGCAGTGTTGCAATGACTTACCTCTAGACTAAGCAGCATTACAAAGGTCAATTAAATAATTTCGCTACAGTGAATAATACAGCATACGGCTGAAGGCAGGAGAGGAGGAAGGAAGTACAGTACATATAGCTGAAGGCAGGAGCTAAGGGGGAAGGAAGTGCAGTACAGACTGTAGTTGTGTTTTGTTTATAGTTGCATTACTATAGTTACACATAGACTATACAGTACATTGTATTATGGAAAGAGTGGTCTAGATTCTGGAAGTAATGCAATTACTGACTGAAAAAACAACAACACATCTATAACAAATGTTGTATTGCAGTTACGTACGTAGTCTTACATTATTTATCTATATGCTGTCAACCATCGAAAACAACAGCTAGTGTGTGTACGAATTGTTGTGTGTCCAGTTGTACTCTTGGCCACAGAACTGCTTACACAGACTTAATGAAAAAAGATGTCATTATTCTTGAAATATTATGGAAAGAGATGTCAATGTTCTTGAAGTATTATGGAAAAAGATGTCATTATATTGAAGTACAAGCCTATATGGAAAGATATGTCTATGTTCTTGAAGTATTATATTATGGAAAGTGATGTAATTATTCTTGAAATATTATATGGAAAGAAAGGTTATTATTCTTGAAGTACAACTAGGCTATATGGAAGAGGTGTCATTATTCTTGAAGTACTACATTGAAAGGTCTACCAAG
This sequence comes from Petrolisthes manimaculis, assembly GCA_034508575.1. Taxonomy (NCBI): domain Eukaryota; kingdom Metazoa; phylum Arthropoda; class Malacostraca; order Decapoda; family Porcellanidae; genus Petrolisthes; species Petrolisthes manimaculis. The sequence goes on along the minus strand of JAWZYT010000919.1, from coordinate 207,308 downwards.
TGACTGGGTGATTGGCAAAATAACAAACATATTAATTTTGTTGTTTTGGAGTTACGTAGTCTTACATTTTCTACATGTTTTAACTCCTTGAAAACAATGGCGAGTGTACTACTATCTTGGACATGTATCTCAGTGTTGCCAGATGGCGCAGGTGAAATTTCAGTAGAAATGTGAGGAAAAATTCAGTAGATAGGGGTAAAATTTCGGTAGACATACTCGATAACATATATTCATATATTTAATAAAAATAAGAAAAATTTTGTATGTAACATTTAAAAAATATATATCAATATGTATTTAAAAATTAAATTAAATTACGAAGCTTTCTATATGCAATATTTCATTACAATAGTTGGTAAAAAACAGAATACAAAATACAATTTCTTTTACCAAATAAATCAGCCTCATTAGAAAACAATATAAAATTTCTTTTAACAAATAAAACTTCATTTTCATACGGGATTGTGGCAATAACTTAAGACCTTAGCCTATTAATTTCAGCTGCGGTTTTCTGCTCCCAGTTTTTCCTGTATATTTCAGTTATGATTTGCTATCAGTCTTTTAGTTAGGGTTAGTTTAGGGTTAGGGGGGTACGAGAATAGGGGACAGGCTTTCTACCCACCCAAATCCAGTCCCCCATTCCTGCACCCCCCTAGTCCCCCTTAAAGCCTGTTCCCTACTCCCACCCCCCCTTAATGTTATACTGTATGGGGAAGGGGGGAGTTGACATGCGCTCCAACCCCCACCCCACCCCATCTCCCCCCCCCCAAAAAAAAAGTCCTCAAAACGTTTTCTTTTATGGGGGTCAGAGGCGGTGACGAGGCCCATATAATATTATTTCTAGGCTTAATGAGGGACCCTAATTCCCGATGTCACGAACCTGAGAAAAACTGCCACTTTTCACCAGATAAAATAATTGTTAACAACAAAGTTGGGGAAGTCTTCGATCGGTGATCTCTTTCCCGCATGATTTCGGCCTCATAAAAATGTATAATTAGAGGTGAAAAACTTTTCTGATTGCTCTCATTTTTTTTAACATAGGGCATTGTTCTTTCAGAAACATAGTGTTATTTTGTTTTAAGCCAAAGGTGCAGGTATGAACTAATATAAATGTTATTAGTTCTGCCAACCCCTGTACTATTTTATGTTTGTAATTGCTGTTTTACTGTATGTTGCACACCAATTCTTATCTATGATGTTAATATAATTACTGAATAATAACATCTTAAAGTGCAGACGTACGATGTATCAGTAATTATCGCGGGGAAGATTTTACAAATTACATCTAACTCGGCCAACACTCTGTTCCCCAACTTCCATATTAAAACCACTGGCGATCACACGCAACCCTTCAGTTAGTGACCCCGGGAATTGAAGTGTGTGTGTTTGTGTGTTTGTTTTTAATGTGTCCCCAACTGTATGTATTAAAGTTACTCTTTCAATCATTTCCAGGATAGATAATAATAATATACAGTACAGTGCTGCAACCACCACCATCACCACCATTGATAAACAAAATAATAATAATAATAATAATAATAATAAAAAAGAAAAAAACACCACTACCACCATCACCATTGAAAAAAAAAAAAATCATAATAACAAATAAAAGAAATAATGAAAATAAAAACATTAAAGTGGTGGTTTGATTGAAAGGTGAATATTGCTGCACTCATTCCACGTGAAACCTTCAATACCCAACCAACCTACGTCACCTTGGAAGAAGCAGCAGATAATTATGGACCCAAGAATTGCATCCCTCTTCCGCTTAAAGTGGCTGGCTGTTACTCTACTTATCTGGGGGTCAGTCCTTTCCTTATAAGGTCAGGTGTTTTTCTTACCGTAAGGTCAGGTGTTTTTTTATTCATAAGGTCAGTTTTTTCTACATATAAGGTCAGTTTTTTTTACTCAAGGTCAGGGTTTATTTACACGCAAGGTCAGGTTTTTTACTCAAGGTCAGATTTTTTACACATAAGGTCAGTTTGTTTTTACATAAGGTCAAAGTTTTTTTACACATAAGGTCAATTTTCTTTACATATAAAGTCAAGTTTTTTACTCATAAGGTCAGTTTTTTACTCATAAAGGCAGTTATTTTACACATAAGGTCAGTTTTGTTACACAAGGTCATTTAACTTTTGTACTCACAAGACGAGTTCTTTCCCGTGCTTATTCATTCATAACCCGAATGCCAGAGTTTAGTATTGGTTCTTACCCTGGGAGGTGTGAGAGATTTACAGGGGAGCGCGAGCTTCAGGAGAAAAGTAAAAAAAATCTAGTTATATGTTATTTTTTTGACGAGCGTGGGTCAGTGCTGTAAAGATGAGTTTATGTAATAATGCAGAAGTATCGTCGTTACTAACTCTTGTTTTTTAAAGTTTCCTAGACATAGTATTTTTCGTATATATTGACCCTCCTCCCTGCCCCCTGCCTACCCTTCAATACCCATGGCAGGGGTTGGTGTGGAGGGAGTTAACCCGTACTGAACCTATATATACTTATCGTTGGTCACTGGTTAGTCACTCCCAGACTCTCCGTCTACCATATAGTCATGTCCGTGGTTATTACATCTCTTCTTTCACACCCTGCTCTAGCTGACATGCACAAAGCATTCTTTGAAACAAAAAAAACATGCCTTGATGCAAGCTAAGTTAAACAACACAAACAACAACTCCAGGAAGGTTGGGACGAGACTCAGAGATTGGGTTAAGTTAGGTTAGACTACTATCGCTCTCCAACTGTATTACAAAACAGCAGGTTAGATGTGAGGACGACAAAAGACCGTACCAGGTCTGGAAACACCTGTCCAACGAGGGAAAAGGTGATAACAAGTTGTACTGTATAGTTACCTTAACTAGTAATGAGCTCAACGTCCAGTGAGTTTGGCGAAATATGGCATCTTTGTGTTTCCTTATTCAATAATAAGTGAATGGACAGAACTTACTCCAGCATTAGTATCCACCATAAAGTTATAACACTATGGCTATGATTGTAAACAAATACAATGGTACCATGCACGTTTCACCCACCTCACTGGATGTATAATAATAGTGATGATGATGATGATGATGAATATTATGTTTTTTCAGACTTTGTTGTGTGTACAAGTTGCAGAATGCCATTATAATTCCCAAAATGATACAAGAAGAATATCCAGACTTCACCAAATTCGTGGATAAAGTTAAATATTACGAAGTCCATTCATATTTAGGCATATCTAAGAGTAATGAACTGGAAGGAAATACAAGTGGCATGACAACAGGTATGAATAACAATTGAAAATGGTAAACAAATATGTTAGATTGATAGATGTGCTCTGAACACTAGAATATAGGTGAACACAACACATATATGTACACTATGTAACTGATTATATATATATATATATATATATATATATATATATATATATATATATATATATATATATATATATATATATATATATATATATATATATAAATATATATATAACGTAGCAGAAGGAAGAAGGTCAGTGTTTGAGGACCCCTTCTTGGCCCCACTCCTACAGTGGTACCGGAGAGCTGCCTCTTGGACCACACCCTGGACACCCACTGTCAGGTAGGTGGATGGGGGATGGGGAAGAGGGAAAAGTGGACGAGAGGAAAGAGTGAAGGAATTGGAGTAGCGGAAAGGGTAGAAAGAGGTATGTAAAAGGAGGTAACAGGGAGCCTAAGTCTAGGGAAGATAGCGGCAAAGTGAATACCACCACCAAACCACCCATAAACAACACACATCCACACAGATTCACCTTCTCCCTCGTCTTACAGCGTTGAGGTGTTTCTTCTGTCATCCTCAGATCAATATGCGTGTCTCTATTCAATGTACTGCATGCTGGCCGTCATTGTCAGTTTTATTTTGTAATCTTTCAAGAGAGTACCGGTATATTGCAACAGACTCGAGTAATCTGCAACACTGACTTTCTCAATTAACACTAGACGTTCCTCTTCATTTCTCTTTTATAGGAATAGTACAGTGTTGGTAAATTTTGAGCAACTGATTCCTCAAAACAACTCTTCCCAAACAACAGGCCTTTTTTCCTGAGATTGTGTCGCTTCCTGGACGGCAGTATTTGGAGGTCCTGTGTCTGGTTGTAGAATATCTATGTAGATTGCTTCTAGGTGGGAGAGTCTTCTGCCGTCTGTTTCTTTGTCTAGTATGGTGGTGTTATTATCTAGTTTGTCTCGTGTCAGTGTTTGGTTGTCGTGAGTGAGGTAATGGTCTTTTATAGACCCTGACTGGAGGTGCATGGTGAGCCGACAAGACAGTGATGTTTACATTTTGCCAACATAGTGGTGAGGCTCACAGTCCACATTGTGTGGACTGTGGACTGTTATTATAATAATAAGTAACATTCATTTCGTTATCGTCACTATATGAGGGAAGGAAGCCGGATGAATATGTTCAGTTAATATAGCCGTGTGTGAATGTTTACGATGCAATTTTGACAATATATAAACCCATGTAAATTCAATACAAAAACTATTAAAGAAACGTTTATCATCTTCAGATTACTCTCACTTGCAATAAATCAGAGCGACGATAAAACTGTAATCATAGCGACAAAAAAATTATAATGATGAAAAATAATGTATGTTATTGTAATGATTCTTCTTTATCCCTTTCCTAGTAACTGGCTGGGTAAGAATTAATTACTTTATGACTATCTAATATAACAAAAATTAAATAATTAATAATTACTGATGTGTGAATTATATTGCTATATAAAGTTTGTATCAATTTCCCATATCAAATCAAATACTTTGGAATATAACATTACACTTGGATTTCCATACCACAAGATAACCAAAGATGATGACAGTTGGCTTTGTTGCTTTATAACCTCAGGTGCTTACTGTAATAATATCAATTCTCACCCTCTCCAATAATACAACTAGAACATTGTTGAAGCATTTCCTTTTCAACCCAAACCCACTTTCCACCTCATTCGGTAGTGATTGGTTCGCATCATGATCACACCCACACGTGGAGTTGGACGAAAGACCACAAATGTTGCAAAATTTAATAAAAAGTGAGTGAGACAATGATCCAGGGCATCTCATGGGGTCGTCAACAAAGGGTCCAGGCTGAGGGCAGTTTATTGACCCCATCCCCAGGGGCTTCCGAGGCTTGATTTTTAATTTCATTCATGGTTGTAAATTTTTGGAGGATATAACTTGGACATGGTGTATGGTGTGTAGCGTGTTTGTATATATTGTGTAAATAGAAAGAGAGTGATGTCTTTGGGAGTATGTTGGACTACTCTCAGTGTATGTGAGACACGAAAAAGATCAGCAACGGTGGACCGACAGGTGAAACGGGAATCCAGTGTCCATCCTTGGAATACTGCCCTGTTTGGCATTACCTAACCTAACCCAACCTAACCCAACCTAACCCAACCCAACCCAACCCAACCTAACCTAAGCTAAACCTAACCTAACCTAACCTAACCTAACCTAACCCAACCTAACCTAACCTAACCTAACCTAACCTAACCTAACCTAACCCAACCAAACCGAACCGAACCTAACCTAAAATAACCTAACCTAATCGAATCTCACTTTACCTAATACTAGGGTCACACATACCCGAACTCGAGTCCGAATGCATCCCGAAGTGTGTTCGGTTTGTATTCGGGATGCATTCGGGCAATGATTCGGGGTGTTCGGGAATAGTTCGGGAAGAGTTCGGGAATGGTTCGGGGCCATTTGCAAAAGTTCGGGATTGAATCGGAAAGCTTCCCGAATGTTTGGTGTTGCATGAAACATTCGGAACCAATTCGGAATGGGCAAAAATTCGGGGAGAGATCGGGATATATTCGTAAACTATTCGGGAATACTTCGGAACATTCGGTATGGCATCTGTTTGCATTCGGTTTGTATTCGGTTTGTATTCGGTTTGAATTTTGGCCGTTGGAGAGAGGGGGAGTAGCATCATACACACACATATACACATACATATACATACATACATGCATACATACATACATACATACATACATACACACACACACACACACACACACACAGAATTATACATACATACACACACAGAGAGAGAATTATACATACATACACAGAGAGAGAGAGAAAATAATACATACATACACACACACACAGAATTATACATACATACACACACACAGAGAATAATACATACATACACACACACAGAGAATAGTACATACACACACACAGAGAATAATACATACATACACACACACACACAGAATAATACATACATACACACACACACACACAGAATAATACATACATACACACAGAGAGAGAGAGAATAATACATACATACACACACACACACACAGACTTATACATACATACACACACACAGAGAATAATACATACATACACACACACACAGAATAATACATACACACACACAGAGAATAATACATACATACACACACACAGAGAGAATAGTACATACATACACACACACACAGAATAATACATACACACACACAGAGAATAATACATAAATACACACACACACAGAGAATAATACATTCATACACACACACAGAATAAATAAATAAATAGAGTGATAGAGAGAGAGAGAGAGTAATATAATATAATATAATATAATATAATAGTAACAATATAGTGTACACCAACTATCTATACAATCTGTCAGACTTCGGTTGGCAATCGGGTGGGGTTCGGTTTGCATTCGGTATGGCATCTGTTTGCATTCGGTTTGTATTCGGTTTGATTTCGGAACGAAAACAACACATTATATTTTGAATTTCAAACTTCGGTTTCGATTCGGAATGACTTCGGTATGACTTCGGTATGTATTCGGTATGCATTCGAAAGTGCGTTTCGAATGCATACCGAATACATACCGAATACATACCGATGAAAACTTGACCTTGAAAAAGTTCTCTGAACATGCCCGAATTCATCCCGAAGTCACTTCGGGATGCATTCGGACTCCAGTTCGGGAATGTGTGACCTAGGCTTTAATAACCTAACATAACCCAACCCAACCCAACCTCTAATAACCTAACCATGGGTCGATGCAGTATACAGTTGATAATAATGGTACCGTAACCGTTGCCTCAGGTTCAAGTCAGGAGAGGATGTGCCTACAGTGGTGGTGTATGTGACGGGCAACTTGGCAGTCAATGGATGGTACAGCAATCATATGCAAGACATTGTTGATGGCAAGTGTCCCCTACCGTGTAAAGTCACCAAAGATCTGTCCCAGGTGTGTGTGTGTGTGTGTGTGTGTGTGTGTGTGTACGTACAGTCACCAATCAAAGCTCTGACCCAGATGTGTGTGTGTGTGTGTTCCAGGCGACTGTATCTTTCTTTACTGTACATTATTATCATATCAAATATAGTAATATGAATATTAATATACAACTATAGTTATCAGTGTTTAGTTTCATATGATCTTTCCAGCGCAACGAAAAAACAGAAATGTTACACTTAATAATTATATATATGTTGGCCAATGCTCACCCTAGCATTAAACTGTAGTCTTAGTGGTGATATGTACAGTACGGGTGGAAGGATTTCACAATCGTATCACTACCCATTGATATTAGGAGCCGCAACAACGAGATCATATTGTGCCAGAGAAAGGTGATAGAGAGGTGTGACAGCAAGCAGGAATGATATAAAATGAAAAGAGGGACAGTTGAAGAACTGAAAGGGAGTGGCTGGAGCCTAAGGGGCGCCAAAACCTTAGAGTATTACCCACATCACTGCAGCCAACCCACTCCTACGGGGAAATTTATTACGATGTGTGTACCTTTTAAACCTACATAATGAGGATTTTATTTCTTTAACTTGATGATAATATGTATTTGCATCTTCCAGGTGGATAAAGCAGATGCAGTGCTGATCCACATGCGGAGTTTGACTACACCTACAGACATCCTCAAGAAGCTGGGACCCCGTGACCCCTCCCAGCCGTGGATTATGCTAGAGATGGAGACAGAGCTGCTTGCCAACTCAGTACACCACACCAAGTATTCCACTCTCGACAACTTCTTCAACCGCACCATGTACTACAGACAAGACGCAGACATTCGCCTCCTACATGGTTTCATCGTTAAGAGAGGTCCTGATGCTAGTCTACTCCCTCCAATGTGGCGGCGCCCCTCCCAAGTCAGACAGGACAACTTCAACTCTCGGAAACTAGCTGTGGCGTTCATATCCCACTGCAAAGCCAGCTCTGGGAGACTCACGTATGTGTGGGAGCTACAGAAACACGTGCAGGTCCATCTATACGGAAAGTGTGGCAACTTGAAATGTGGAAAGTCCCTCTATGTTGATCACAACTACCACATCGAATACGAGAAGTGTCTAAGGATGGCGGGGAACAATTACCTCTTTTTCCTGGCCTTCGAGAACGCCTTGTGCGAGGACTACGTGACGGAAAAGTTGTATAATCTTCTCTTCTACCCACTAGTGCCAGTGGTGATGGGGGCAGCAGACTACAGCACCCTCTTGCCCCCTCATTCCTACATCAACGCCATGCAGTACACACCTCAACAACTGGCACTCAAACTCACCCACCTTTCCAAACATCCACAGGTAAATCTGAGTATGTTAAATAAAGTTTGTCTATTTCATGTAATCAAACAAGTTAAAATTAAATACAGGTATAATACGAATTGCTGTGAATACTTTCAGAAAAGAATTTCTATGTGATTCTGAGTAGAAAATATTCTATATACATATGTATTTCTAAGAAGTAATTTGGGTGTGAAGTGAACTTACAAAATTACAGGAGGAAACTGACGAGTGGGCGCGCAAGGGAGTCAAGATTCGGGAAGGGGAGACATTGAGATGGAGGAGGAAGGAGGAGGAAAGAAAGGAAGATGGGTGGTGGATGGGAAGGAATGGGAGGGGGAGGTCGGGAGGGAGAGAGTTGGAGAGGGCAGTCGGGATATGAAGTTGATTGTCAGTGTTTTGCACCCATTTATTTCTATGTAATCCTCTCACCAAAACACTCCACTTGAACCACGACAGGAGTATGCCAAGTACCTGGAGTGGCGAAAGTACTACCAACCTTCTACCGTGGGAGGGAACCGTGTGTTATGTGACCTGTGTGTTCGTCTCCACCAGCCAGACTTCTACAAACATAACGTCATCGAAAACTTCAGGGATTGGTTCGTGGTTAGATCCAACTGCAACAGAAATAATACTGTTTTGCACAGGCTTCGTCACTAGCTGGATATCTCGTTTCATACACACACCAATGGAGGAAGATCAGTTAGACTATACAAAGTGAAGCTACATATGAGGTAAATGTCAGTTAACAGACAAGGAATACATGAGACGTGAAAGGGAGTATGTAGGAGATTCAGAAGTAGGTTTGTAAAAGAGGGAAATTAACTTTGGCTTGTCAATAAAGGGACCCTGTGATATAGTCAGAAAATTGAAGGTAAATGAGTCCTTCAAATATTGCCACGAAGCAACACCACCACCAATAAAGAAGGAACACTAATCTTGGCATAGTCAGGAGGAATCACAGGGTCAATTAAGTGGGTTATTCGCTTTTGTTACATTGCCTTGATATCTCCAAAGTATATATGTTAGGATACAGGACCAGAAGAGCAAAAATAATGGTGTTCTGTTGTTTGGAATAATTTAGAGGATTCGGTTGCTCCAGAATTACCAACACAAAACTTTTCCCTTAAATGATACTCTGGACCAAGACCTGATTCAACCCAGTAGTAATAAGAGTCGATAACAGTCACCCTCAATTAAAAACCATGAATGATTCTAGTGTGACCAAACCAAGAGTGTGCCAAAGCTGTCTCTTACCTTCGATAACGATGAACGAAAAGAAGACTGCTCTGCCTAGGGTCACCGAGTTTCTTTTGGCCCTTGTAATTGGATAAAAAAATTGAAAACATTTTAATGAAGAGTGTGTTGGTGTGGTGTGGCGCCGTAGCGTCAATCAACAGGCAGGCAACAATACATACGGGTAGGAGGAACCCATGAGAATCTAAATGACTACAACCACACACACACACACACACACATCACGAAAAACATAACAGAATGAAGCACAAGCATATAGAGCAGCAGCCAGGGGCAGTTTGGTCATACGAACTTGGTACCAATTGTGGAGTACTGGGTCACAATGGGAGTGAACGGACATATGGAAAACTGGACGTCTGCCGGGGGCTCCCCGCTGCGTGTGGCCCGTGGGAGCCTCCAAATCGGGCAGAAAAATCAGGTGGATTAAACATAGATACGTACCAACAATAATGTATGTCAAAGTAGTTTATTTATCACTCTTAGTAAAAAATGAGTAATACCAGACAAAATCTCCGCTGCATTGGGCCCGCCAGACACCCCCAAAAGGGCCCCAAAATCTGGTCGGATCAAACATATTTGGTACCAGTTCAAACAAAGTTTAATATCTTCAACACATCTTCGAGAATACAGAATGGTCAATAACAGACGAATTACCCGCTGCAAAAGGTCCGCCAGACACACCCAAAATTGATCTCCCACCTGATGCTCTGGCAAATTTGACGTAGATAAAACATGACAGGTACTGAATGGAAATTACTTTAAATGAATGGTAACATTCCACCAAGTTCAAAGTGAACTTTGCCAGATGCACTACTTAATGCATTGGGCCCGCCAGACACCCCCAAAAGGGCCCCAAAATCTGGTCGGATCAAACATAACTGGTACCAGTTCAAACAAAGTTTAATATCTTCAACACATCTTCGAGAATACAGAATGGTCAATAACAGACGAATTACCCGCTGCAAAAGGCCCGCCAGACACACCCAAAATTGATCCCCCACCCAGTGATCCGGCAAATTTGACGTAGATAATGGTAGGAACTGAATTAAACGTTTATTTCAATCTTTCTTTAGAATTACATGTATACAAATGAGCGAGCATACAAATTCAAATACAAATATAGAAATACAAAAAAAGAAATACAAATGTAGCGAGTATACAAAATTAGGCCTACAGCTCATCTTCACTTCCAGAGTCGTCATTCCATTCCACTTCAGATTCAGAGTTTGATTCTTCGTACTCGGCTACATCATCTTCTGTTCCATTTTGAACCTCCTGATCTGCCACGTCTGTAGTTTCTTCGTCCTCAAAGAGGTCACAGGGTACGGAAGGTCCTGAGAACCAGACAGGAACATAGTTTCCACCCTTCATCTGCCAGCCGTAGTCACATGGATCCAGTTCACCATCGGGATGTGCTGACTCCGTATTGCCCCACACTATGCTGACGAAGTGTGCCCGCTGCAGTTTATTACGGACCGTCTTGGAGCATGGTGGAAGGAGAGCACAATCTACTTTCTTCAAATTCTTCATTGGAGCTGCCTGCAAAAAAAATATTAATATAAATACACCTATATAATACATCCAAAGGGCTGTGATCCAAATATATGCATGAAAAGCATACTTTAAAAAAGTAGATTGCACATAATAATTACCTCATCCACCTTCCCTGTCATTTGACACAGCTTGGCATGCCTGGCCTTGTCGACATCAAGACGGTCCGTAATAAACTGCAGCGGGCACACTTCGTCAGCATAGTGTGGGGCAATACGGAGTCAGCACATCCCGATGGTGAACTGGATCCATGTGACTACGGCTGGCAGATGAAGGGTGGAAACTATGTTCCTGTCTGGTTCTAAGGACCTTCCGTACCCTGTGACCTCTTTGAGGACGAAGAAACTACAGACGTGGCAGATCAGGAGGTTCAAAATGGAACAGAAGATGATGTAGCCGAGTACGAAGAATCAAACTCTGAATCTGAAGTGGAATGGAATGACGACTCTGGAAGTGAAGATGAGCTGTAGGCCTAATTTTGTATACTCGCTACATTTGTATTTCTTTTTTTGTATTTCTATATTTGTATTTGAATTTGTATGCTCGCTCATTTGTATACATGTAATTCTAAAGAAAGATTGAAATAAACGTTTAATTCAGTTCCTACCATTATCTACGTCAAATTTGCCGGATCACTGGGTGGGGGATCAATTTTGGGTGTGTCTGGCGGGCCTTTTGCAGCGGGTAATTCGTCTGTTATTGACCATTCTGTATTCTCGAAGATGTGTTGAAGATATTAAACTTTGTTTGAACTGGTACCAGTTATGTTTGATCCGACCAGATTTTGGGGCCCTTTTGGGGGTGTCTGGCGGGCCCAATGCATTAAGTAGTGCATCTGGCAAAGTTCACTTTGAACTTGGTGGAATGTTACCATTCATTTAAAGTAATTTCCATTCAGTACCTGTCATGTTTTATCTACGTCAAATTTGCCAGAGCATCAGGTGGGAGATCAATTTTGGGTGTGTCTGGCGGACCTTTTGCAGCGGGTAATTCGTCTGTTATTGACCATTCTGTATTCTCGAAGATGTGTTGAAGATATTAAACTTTGTTTGAACTGGTACCAAATATGTTTGATCCGACCAGATTTTGGGGCCCTTTTGGGGGTGTCTGGCGGGCCCAATGCAGCGGAGATTTTGTCTGGTATTACTCATTTTTTACTAAGAGTGATAAATAAACTACTTTGACATACATTATTGTTGGTACGTATCTATGTTTAATCCACCTGATTTTTCTGCCCGATTTGGAGGCTCCCACGGGCCACACGCAGCGGGGAGCCCCCGGCAGACGTCCAGTTTTCCATATGTCCGTTCACTCCCATTGTGACCCAGTACTCCACAATTGGTACCAAGTTCGTATGACCAAACTGCCCCTGGCTGCCGGTCTAATACAGATACATATTTACATTATGACTTACTTAAATCCACCAAAACGAGGATGATGTACCAGAAGCTCCTCCAAAACCTGATGGTTCAGCAGGTGTCGACAAACCACATCAAGGTGCAGGCCACGTTTTGTGTTTGTGCTTCATTCTGTTATGTTTTCGTGATATTTACATTATGACTTACTTAAATCCACCAAAACGAGGATGATGTACCAGAAAGTTTTAAAATGACCAATGGGGGGAGGGGGTTTCGATCCCAGTACCCCTGCAACTTGGGCCTTGCTATTTAATCGTGGCTGTTACAATGCAACCTTCATGGATAACTTTTGTGGTTGTAAAGCTGGCATGGTTTCTCTGGGGGACCAGCAACCACACTGGATAATGAACTCCATCCACCCTCCTAATAAGTTCACATAAAAATAATTAGAGGAAATTTATTGACAAAACCTCAATATATGATCTTCACCCGGACAACGTCGGGTATCGCTGCTAGTTAAGAATACAGGAAGGAAATATACTCCAAGTCTCTTAATTTTGTACAGCAGAAAAATCCATTGGTCTGTGCACTGTAGTTTTTCCTGATGAAACTTAATGATAGCCACTGTACTGTACATACATAGCCTTACTTCTTATATATCATTTCTATACATAATTGAGGACAATTACTTTATTTTCTCGAATCCATAATGGGTGGGCAGGAAATGTGTCTTTTTTTTATGACTGAAATACTATAAAATTATTTTGTGTGTGTGTGTGTGTGTAATCAGTGATGTTACTATTACTGTATGTCATCTAATATATAAAACACTCTGTCTGTCTGTGTAGCTGCTATGCACACCCTCATCATTTTACCTAAAGTGAAATTTTTTACATGAGTTTGATCGCTGAAACCTGGGGAGTGTCCTTGGCTTACAATTTTTTTTTAATGGACTCGAACCTCTTTAATATGATCTTAGGTCTTTTAAAAGGAGTTGGAGGACAGAGGAAGAATTAAATGACGAAGGAAAAAGGAATTGGAGAAAGAAGGAAGCCTTATATTGACCACAAGACTAAGGAAAAGGCTGGTAGAGAGTGAGAGAGAGGGTGCGACAGGCACATACTCTCTCTCTCTCTCTCTCTCTCTCTCTCTCTCTCTTTGGAGGAGGGAATAGGGGACAGGCTTGGGGTGGTGGGGTTGGGGGGTGCTGGAATAGGGGACAGGCTTTGGGGGGGGGGTAAAAGCCTGTCCCCAACCGCCACACACGATTTCACATTTTTTTTGTAACCTTAACCTTCGACCGATTTTGCCCAAAAGTTAATAATTTTGTTTTATGATGAATATCTATCAATATAAAAAAAATGAACGTCATCCAGCGGTGTAACAACAATACAGGGAGAACGCCAATAACAGATCTTCACTCCAGGAAGGTTGGGGCGAGACTATTTCCAGAGGAAAATTACAGGGCACATCAGTGAAAGGAAGGTTATGGTGGACGTAGATTGCCACTCCACCTCCACCCCTGCCCTCACGGTCGCTCCTAATAAACTTGAAGTTCCGAAGCTGAACAACCTTGTCTTCGATTTGGTCGTTCAAATGAGTTTCCTGAAGGGCAATAATATCGGCAGCTTACGAACAAGCCAAAAGTTTGAGTTCATTTAATCTAGCTCTATGACTTCGACAATTCGATTAGCGAGAAAATTATCGCTGTTTACGGGGTTTGGGGGGCCTTGTTCGTCTGGCCGAACCTTTTTGTGCTGGGAAGGAAAACCCTTCTCCTCCCCTGCACCTCCCTCGGGAGGATTTCGCGGTGGTAGCCTCCATCGTCTGTTCCTCTCCACGAGTCACAGAGCCAGTACTCGAGCAGCTCGTCTCGCGACGAACCGGACGACTCCCAGATGTAGGCTTTGTGGGAGTCACCTGAGCGAGAACATGCAATTTGGGTACTTTACGGTATCACTAGCCTTGTGGTGCTTCTTTTGTTGGGTTGATTCAACAATCTTTGTTAATTTCTCTACTTGAAGCATTAATTTGCTTACTTGATCCTTTAATTCTTTAATTTCGTTGTCTTTTGCCTGGATAGTCTCGCTAACATCTGTTGCATTAACAGGAGCAGTGGTGCCAGTCATAGCTGCAGCATAGGAAACTGTGAAAGTTTGGTTAACCCCCTACACCTTCCTCTTTGCCTCACCATAACTAACATGATGAGCTCTCATGTATGCAATTGCCTCAGTCTCCACTATGCTCCTGCAGTCACTTAAACTTGCCTGGTGGCGGCCGCCACAATTAGCACACCTGGAAATTGTCTCTGAACACAAAGATGTCTCGTTATAAGATGTCTATTATATCTAGCCAACCTAACTCCTGACCTGCTCCATAGTTACCAGATGTTAAGGGACATATTATTTGCCCAGCAAGAGTGTGCTCACACTGAGTCTTGGCACCGGTTCATGGACAGCATCAACCAGCAAACAAGTGTGGCTAATATGTGGCACTTACTTCATCGGGTGGTTAAAAAGTCGCCGGCCACTGCACGTCATCACAATCCCGCCGACTATGCCCAACAACTTGTTGATGCCTGGTCAGAAAAACTACCCCAGCCAGTATACCCATCCACATACAAGATGTACTCAGATCCCGTGCTGCTATCCATCGGCTATGACTAATATTTGCTCTGTTGCAAGATGATGACGATGATGCAGAGCAGATAACTGAGGAGTTGCGCCGTGCTCTCTCCCATGGTAAAGCTTCTTCCCCTGGTGATGATGGTATTACTTATGCTTTGCTGCACCTACTTAAACAAGTTCCTGGAAACCCCCTACTTCAACTGTACAATCTTTGTGTTCATGATGGTTGTGTACAGCGAGCTTGGACCAGCAGCACAATAATACCCATCCCTAAGCCCGGCACTGCGAAGTTCAGGCCAATTTCCCTTACTTCCTGTTTTTGTAAGGTTAAGGAGAGAATCTTACTTAATCGTCTCAGTACAGACTGCAGGATCGCCTTTCTCCATGGCTGTTTGGTTTCCTTCCCCAGAGGAGCACACACCACTGCCTAGTCGACCTGTACTCTCGCCTTTCCAGGGACAGTGTGGTGGCCTTCATTGGCCTTCGAAGTTACGAATAGAGACGTCATTTTAGATCAATTGGTTGACTTGGGGATACAGGGTAATTTACTACGGTTGATTCGGGGCTACCTCAGTAACAGGACCTTCCGTGTGTTTTTCAGTGTTGCGCTCAGTCGTTTGCGCAGTTTTTTATCGTTATACGCCTCGAGGGGGTGTTCTCAGCCCATTGTTATTTAATATTTTCATGCATCGGAAGCTCACTTCTCTCCCTGATATTCCTGGTACTACAATTACGTGCTATGCTGATGATATCTGTGTTCATTGTACCTCACCAAGGGATCTCTAACGGTTTCTTGACTCCTTCTCTGTGGCCTCCTCTCACTGTGGCATTATTGTCTCACTAGATAAGAGTAGAATATTCAACTGCTGCCTTTCTCAAGCTCGGCCAGTGTTCACCATTGGAGGGACTGTCATTCCCATGTGTTCCCAGTACTGCTACCTGTACATGCCAGTCAATATTTGGCCAATTGTTCCTGCCAGACCTCAAGACCATCCTATTGTCCAGGACTTGTTGGGTTGTCTCCAGTACCGACCTACACCACTTCAATGGCTCTCTAACAACTTCTCAGGTATCTCCATCCCAGTAGCTAGGACCATCTATATTGCTTTTATCTGTTCAATTGTTGATTACCTTTCCCCTACTCTAATTCAACTTCCTAGGGCTACTCTGGAAACTTTAGAAACATTTCAGAATAGAGCAATTAGAATAATTCTCGGCTGTCCAATATCGATCAGGATAGTAAACATTACTCTCAGTTAGTCAGAACTTCTCTTGGATCAAACTACCCAGTCCCTCCCATACTGCCTGCTGGACATACTCTTTTAAGGTCTGTTTCCTCTATGCTCCGTAGTCTAAATATAGATAAAATAGTTGCAGTCGTCCCCACAGGGCCCCTTCCGTGGATGCTACAAACACATGATGTGAGCTTTACACCTACTTCCAAGTCGGAACTGCCTTTTCTACAGTGGAAGTTGGCTCTGGAACACATAGAAACAGTGATATCCTACATCAAAGATCCATACTCCCTCTACACTGATGGCTCATTACAAATGGATGTTACAGCAGGTTGTGCCGTTTTCTCACCTGATATGGAGTCACCCCCAGGGGGCTGGGTTGGCCGTCGTCTCTTTACATTGTGTGAAGTGAATGCTATTCTGGATGTTGTTAGTCTTGTTTGTCAACGTGGAGTGAATGCTGCCATTTGTGGTGACTCTAAACCTGCCCTTCATTCCTTGTCTAGTGTTCAGCAGATTTTATCGTTTATGACCTTATTACGTCATTGTAACTTGACTGTCAAATTCTTATGACTTTTAATGACAACTGTTAGTACACCACTACTACTGTTTTTAATGTTCATCAAATGTTGGACATTGTTGTTTCTGACAAATCTGCGCCATCGTCACAAAATTAATACCATATTAATATACAATGACTAACTTGAAAGAACGACCCTATCTGGACTTGTGGGGACTAATGGTGGTGTGGAATGTTATAGCAACATGGTGACGTGCTTAATTTCCATACTAGAGATATTCTTCTTAACTGCAGTAACTATCATTATCGTTATGATGTAGAACATGAAACAAAAACTCCACCAAGTGTTACTATTATCTTTGACCTATATTGAGCATTGAAAAAGATAGCACCTAGCCAAGACTTCTGCATTACAGCTTACAGTTTCCTACCCTGCCAACATAGAACACCATACCCAAGCCAACACCACCCCTCAATCACACAGTCTCGCCCCAACCTTCCTGGAGTGAAGACAGGTTTTTGGCGTTCTCCCTGTGTTATTTTTTGTGTTGTTTCTGTGTTCTTGTTTGTGTGTTGTTGTTTCTGTTGTGTTCTAGGTGTTGTTGGACTATTCTATCTCGTCTTTTTTGTGGTTTTGCTGTTTGTGATATTGTTATTTGTGGTTTGTTTGTTTTGCTGTGGTTCTGTGTGTGTATGTACAGTCGCGAGCTGATGGGATGGAGACACGAGCTCACTCGTCATGGGGTCTTTTCTACCTGACGAGTTATGGAGGGGGAAGTGAGGGAGAGAGGAAGAGATGGTGGCTGGTTGTGGAGGGGCTGGTGGAGTGTTGCCACTTCTGACTCGTATAGAACTATCGCACCATACACTGAAAGTTTCATTCGAAGCATTCACTGGTGGGAGGGAGAGACGGGAAGGAAAAATGATAGTGGTTGGGGCTGACTGTATGAGCAACGTGAATAAAAATATGGCAGGATGAATTGAATTAAGGGGATGGTACACTGTTATCTCCTAATTTTAGCCTAAATTTTCCATTTTTCAATTCCGTTTCAATTCCTTGCTAAATATGTTCTTTGAGGTCCTATGCATCATGTAGGAGCACCAAACTTGTTTATCAGCCTTCAAACCCCTCCAACCCCCCCCCCCCCCCAAATCACCCACCAACCCACCCAAAATGGGCCTTAAAAAATAATATATATGCAAATATTTTTGTTTATCCTTACCCAGTCATGTTTTCTATACTCTAGGTATAATAGAGGACGAAAAGAAAACAGGGAAAACTAGCCTAGACTCCCAAATATACTATATCACAAAATCATGATTTCTCAATTCTGCTTTTTTCCATTTCAGTGGCTCGAAGAGTTTCTACGTTATGTCAATGAAACATTTTACACGTGATATATGCATATATGAGCATAATTTGTAACGTCAGTTTCTATAATAAATAATATGTTTTTTTAGGGTGAATATTTTCATCTCAGAAATTTACATAGTGAAATTTCAGGCTACGAATTTCCTCATTTCTAGCAGAGATCTGGGGATTTTGGGCTTAGACAGTGTTGCCATATGTAAGGGGAAAGTCCACATAAAATTCTAGGGAATTCTGACCAATATATATTTTTTTTTCACTCAGCTGGAGAAAAAATTTAGGAAAAATATTATTTTTCGTACGATTTCAATGAAAATTGCTCAGAGTATGTAAAACCCAACGAAAAAGACGCTGGTAAAGAGCTTTTGATTCTAAAATCAACAGGAGTTGAGATTAGGAGGTAACAGTGTACCATCCCCTTAATTGTGTCGACGAGTTAGACGGAGATAATGATATGTAATAACTGATTAATGTTTTCGAGTTGGATATATAACTGATATTATTTCTCCACACTAAACTCAAGATTATGTACTGAACTGTGTGATAGTTAGCTCAAATGTTTCAAGTAATAAAAATATTGTTATCCATTGCAACTTAACATTAATCAATAATTACATAACCAAATTATTAAGTAAAAATTTACCGCAAATCCACTGTTTCTATTAAACCTGGAGAATCAAAGGTGACAAACAAATATTCTCTTAGTCGGGAAAATAATATGTTACAGTTCTGGCCCTCAAATTACATTGGTTTGCTAGATTGCCAACATTATTAATTAAGTCTTGTGGGTGATAATTAGACGTGTATATATAGGCCACATCTAAATACATAATTATAAACTAAGAAAAATGGAAAACAAATATGTAATGTTTTATAAAATGGAACTGGAATTTGTATTTCTGTATATTGTATTTTACTTTAATGTTGTCACTATTAAGAGTTTTATTATATAAACATTGTGGAATACAAGGTGCAGTAATATCATCATAAAGTAAGGATTAAAAATAATAGCAAGATGCTGATGGTAGTCTTCTATTGAATTAATTCTTTGTATTAATGTGTGCACATAAATAATAATTATAAATTTGTAGAGCTCGCTTCAACAGAAAACTAAAACAAAACAAAACAAAGCAAAACGAGCATTGAGTACCACTCTGCAATCAACAACAATATAATAATTTAATGTTATAAGTTACTTGAAGGTAGCCATTATTATCAAGGATAAATACACAAATTATCAATAACATTTTATTGGACACATAATAACTTTTTGAGTCTCACTAACTCTGTTATGAAGGCTGCCACCTCAAAGGTTGTCACCACTGATTATCATATGTTTCACAAATAGTAACTAGCTTTATCCTACTATGTCTACGTGTTAATGATTTCCTTGTTATGGCCAGAAATTTCCTTGTAATCCAATAATACACTATAAGTAACGTAGAACAAGTTATTTTTTCCCCGTTTGTTAAGTTGGTAAGCCTGCGAAAGCTACAAGATGTGGGATTGGTGTGTGTGTGTATGTGTGTTTAAAGGGAACTGTGGTTCACATGACTCGAACCCTCACTTCACCAGAAATAAGCCTATATTTTGCAGGAGAGATATAATATATGGATAATTGTGGTTCTCATAATTTTGTTTAATATAATATTATTCATTATTGTTGCAACACATTTATCATTGAGTATAGCCATTTCATTACATATGTCCAAGTTTTATAGACATCCATCCCATCTGATGTCATTACAGTTCTGCTCATATCGAACAGTACTTAGCCTACATATGAGAGTAGAAAATAATAATATTATGATGACAATGATAAAATTCAATACTTAATTATATAGGTTTGTTATTGTGAACTCCATCTCCATTAGTCCCTTCACCCAAAGTCAACCATAAATCCTTAAGATACAGAAAAACGTCTCTACAGCCACGGTTATTGGCGTTTCTCTTGTTCTTTCTCCCTCCACCAGACCATGCATACCCCCCCCCCCTTCTTCCTCTCTCACTCCCCCATAACTCGTCAGGTAGTAACGACCCCATGATGAGTGTACTCGTGTCTCCATCCCATCAGCTCGCGACTGTACACTCGCTCCTGGACCTGCAGACCAACAACTTGAAACAAGATAAGACAACATAATCAGTGTTTGTATTGTTTTGTTCTCTTCTTATTTTATTTTACCACTAGCAGTGATACCCGACGTTGTCCGGGGATCTATCTTTCTATCTATCTATATCTATCTATCTATCTATATCTATCTATCCATATACAGTTGCCAGCACTTATAACAGGTACAGGAGAATGGGGACTGACAACGCTGCCTGTATCAGTTATAAGTGCTGGCAACTGTACCCACTGCTGTGTGTCATAAGAGGAAATACAATGAACTCTGTGTGTTAAATTGAAGTGGTGTTACCGATTCCTGCAGACTATGTCATGAAACAATCAAACAAATCAACTCAATATTAACAAGAGAGCATGGCTTGTGTCCTCATATAGTTTGGAGGATTCTGTAAACTTCTTTTAATTTACAAACTTACAAACACTTAAGGGGGTGCGGGAATAGGGGGACAGGCTTGGAGGGGGTTTAGGGTTTCTTGGGGGGGGGGGAACAATAAAAATAGATAAAGTTTCCAGGAATAAGTAGCTGTTGTGAATTAAGATGTTAATAAAAATAATCATCTCACATTTCCCATCACTCACTATTTATTTATTTATTTATTATTTTTATTTACACAGTTACGATGTATTTTCAAACTCTTCTACCCCCCCCCCCCCCCACTTTTATTTTTTGCTTCTCCTTTTAACTTCCTTTCCTGAACATTTATTTTCTCTCTTGCCCCTCACACCATTTTTCTCTCTACCTCGCTTATTTTTAGTTTGTTTTGCTTACTTTCTGTACGCCTGGCTCCTTGCTTTTATCTTTTATCTATAGTATACTCTCCTCACTTCCTCTCTCTCTCTCTCTCTCTCTCTCTCTCTCTCTCTCTCTCTCTCTCTCTCTCTCTTCTCTCCCATTGTCTCTCTCCCTCTCACTCCCTGCCTCTTTCCGTTTCTTTCTCTTTAAGATTTTTCCTCATGTATATCTATCTGTATATTTATCTGTCTGTCTGTCTGTCTACGTGTCTGTCTATCAATGTATCTGTCTACAGGTCTGTCTATATATCTATATCTGTCTGTCTCTGTCTATCAATGTATTTGGCTATAGGTCTGTCTGTCTGTCTATGTGTTTATCTATCTATTTATCTGTCTACCTGTCTATCTGTCTATTTATATGTCTATTCGTCTGTCTGTCTATCAATGTATCTGTCTTGCTGTCTGTCTACCTGTCTACCTGTCTATCTGTCTATTTAACTGTCTGTCTATCTATCTATTAATCTGTCTATCTCTGTCTGTCATCACTTGAGCCAGTTCCTTTAATCTCTCTCTCTCTCTCACACAGACATCTATCTTAACTTTCCTCCTAACTCTTTTCCCTCCCTCTCTTCTTTCCTTCACTCTGGCCCTGGTTATTGAAATTCCTCCATTCCTTCCCTTCCTCATCCCTCTCTCTCATTACTCTCTCTCTCTCTCTCACTCCTTGTCACCCTCGCTCCTTAATTTAAAACCTCTCCCTCTTTCACATAAAACCCATCCCCATCCTCCTCCCTAGCTCTTCTCTGTATACTGCTTCATAGCCTTTCATCTTTCGTCAAAATGTATCACTCCACTTCAATAGCCTACTTCTTGCTTGCTCCCTCTCCCTTCTCCTCTTGCTTGCTTCCCTCTCTTCCCTTCCTATAGTTCCATAAAAATTATTCTGGTGTTGCTTTCTCTTTGTTTTTACAGGGTGTATATATAATTATCTTTCTTCCTCTCCCTTCTCCTCTGCTTCTCACATTTATTTCTGATTCGTTCAATTCTCTTCTGGGAAAAATAACAGTGAAAATGTTTACCTTCTATACGTGTAACCTTTTACTATGCGATCAGGTGATTGTAAGTACTGTACAGTTGGACACATGAATGGGTGGCCCTTTATACCTCCATGGGTGGTACAGCCCAAGTAAAAGATACTTGTCCCATTTGAGTAACCATTGTGTGTCTATTATCAGGTACTGTACTTGCTTTTTATTACCATCCTCAATACTGACTTCTGCCCCTGATGTCTCCTATTTGGCACTAAGGAACTTGATATTGGCAGATATTGACCATCTTTCACCTGAGCTGTACCACCCATTCATGTGTCCAACTGTACATTTTTCATTTGCGAACTAACACGTTTGACTTCACGCACTTGCCATTTATATACGTATGTATGTCTGTCTAGTATAGGTTTTCTATCTTTAAAACCTTAGGAGTTGGTCGTGTATGTGCGTTGTGTGTGTGTGTGTGTGTGTGTGTGTGTGTGTGTGTGTTGTGTGTGTGTGTCTATATGTGTGTGTGTTGTGTGTGTCTATATATATATATATATATATATATATATATATATATATATATATATATATATATATATATATATATATATATATATATATATATATATATATATATGTGTGTGTGTGTGTGTATATATGTGTATGTGTGTTGTGTGTGTGTTTATATTATATGTGTGTGTTGTGAGTGTGTGTATGTGTGTGTGTGCTTGTGCCAGCCTTTGCAAGCACATGTTGAAACAGTCGCACATGATCGATAGAACATTTAGCAACAGCAGGATGAAAGCGTGTGAAATGGAACTGTGGACTGGTATTGTAATAAGGCGTCATTGTGATGAGAGAGAGAAAATTAACAGGCTTTATTGAATCACCATCCTATATTCTCAAACTATTGCCATCGTTCGTGTCAACAACAGCAACAAGCCTCTAGTATTAGTATTATTTTTTTTATTTTACAGGTAAAATATTTTCATTCAATTTTTGAGTCCATTATTGTGTAATAATATTTTTCTGATTGCATATTTCCCCAGGGTGTAGAGGACTATTAATAGGCAGTGTTTGGGGGGTTACAGATACGAGAGAAAAGTGAAAGTGAAAGAGAAAGAGGAAATAAGTGGTTGGGTTGTATAGTTAGAGACATAGAAGGAAAGGAGTAGCAGTACTGGTAGAGAAAGATTGAATGGGGAATGAAATAATTGGTTGGGAGAGAGAGATTGGATTGGTCATGGATTGGAAGTGAAAGATGGAATGGGATGATGGGTTGGTTGGGAGGGAAAGGAGTAGCAGTGCTGGTAGAGAAAGAGAGAATGAGGAATGGGATGATGGGTTGGGAGGGAAAAAACGAAAGAGGTCATGGATTGGAAGCGAAAGAGGGAGGGAGTGATGGGTATAGTAATGGTGGCAATAGTATGGTAATGGTGCCAGAGCAGAGATCTGTTAATGGTGGTGTTTGAAATCTGGCAGAGGCAGGGAAGAAGCAATAAAAAAAAAATTCAGGAAAATAATTTATACTTTGGTAATTCGTTTATTTTTTGTTTTGAAATGAGAAATGGATTAATTAACTCAATTAGTAGGTCTTAATCGGTTATGCAAATGTCGTTGTAATGTTATTAATGTAGTCATAGGAAGAAATAAATTAATGCCTGTAATTCCCTACGTGCAAGATTAGTAATGTAATTTTTCGATTAATGAAGGGGGTGTGGGGGTAGAGGGGGACAGGCTTGGGTGGGGAGGGGGTAGAAAGCCTGTTCCCCCTATTCCCTCACCCCCATATGGATACATATTTTGGATTGCGAGTGTACAGTTGGACACATGAATGGGTGGTACAGCCCAGGTGGTGAAAGATACTTGTCCCATTTGAGTAACCAGTGTCTATTATCTGGTACTTGCTTTTTATTACCATCCTCAATACTGACTTCTGCCCCTGATGTCTCCTATTTGGCACTAATAAGGAACACACACACACACACACACACACACACACACTATCCTCAATACTGACTTCTGCCCCTGATGTCTCCTATTTGGCACTAATAAGGTATTTGATATTGGCAGAAATTGACCATCTTTCACTTGGGCTGTACCACCCATTCATGTGTCCAACTGTACATGTGTGAGATTAAGGGTGTGTGGGAGAAGGGGACAGGCTTGGGGGGGGGGGGGGGGACTGGGGTTACGGAAATAGGGGGACAGGCTTGGGGGGAGTAGAAAGCCTGTCCTTCTATTCCTGCACCCCCTAACCCCCCAAAACCCTCCCAAGTCTGCCCCCCTACTCCTGTACTCCCTTAAAGTGAGGAGTGGGAGTGTCAACAAGCCACTGACCCCACTACACTACACTCTGTTCGTCCTTCTATAAACTAGAGTCTGGTGACAAAGGAGCAATACGATACCACCAGTGTGATATAGTGTGTTAGCAGCGCCAGGCCAGAATGTGGTCATCGCTTCAACACCACCTAAGCTGAGATGCACAGAATTTATGGAGCTCCAGTAAGTGCCCTCAAATGTTTTAAAACTACGGGTGAAAGTGTCAACTCCTTCAGCTTCATCCCAAGATTATATAGCACATCACATTCATCCAACACTGCTGCCATTCAGTCTTACTAGGCGGTTTCAGCAACACCTGGCAGGCTGGCCGAGTGGCGAATTGGTAACAGCCTTCGGCTTGGGCTGCAGGGGTACTGGGATCAACCCTCCCCCCCCCCCCATTGGTCATTTAAAAAAAATATATTATTATTATCGTCCTTAGATATAGAATTAAATTTAGGTGTTCAACATTTTGTGGTTTGAATTCATTCCTAAACTGGGCATGCAAGCCAGGCCTGCCTGCATCCTTGATACTTGAGACCATAGAGTCTATGTTGAGAAAGCCATAAATCTTTGGTTGTTTTAAGCTGATAATTTAAGAAACACATATCCACCAAAAATAAAATTAGACCGAGGACATTCCCGGGACTACACCGGTCACAATGCTGTATCATTTGTCAACATTTTTTTTTTTAAATTGTACCCCCACCGAGGATTCGAACCTGGGATATTTTGGTTAAGGCCAAATTAAGGCTCAGCGCCTTTAACCACTGGACCACTTGTCCACAGCCAGAGAGGGCTTAAAAATAGGGTATGCTGCCCTAACTTAATAAACATGAAGGAAATAAAAGGTGGGACAGTAAACAGGAAGGAAATAAAAGGAACGGTGGGTCTAACTGGAAGAAATAAAAGGTGGAACAGATAGATATATAGAGTTCGTTGTCCCAGAAGTGCTGACCGATATGGTGTTAAGGGGGTGCGGGAATAGGGGGACAGGCTTGGGGGGTGCGGGAGTAGGGGGACAGGCTTTCTACCCACCCCAAGCCTGTCCCCCTATTCCTGCACCCCCCCCAGTCCCCCACCCCAAGCCTGTCCCCTTATTCCCGCACCCCCCAAATCCACCCCCAAGCCTGTCCCCTACTCCCACACCCTCTTAAACATCTACCGTTCGTGCAATATTCGAGTTCATTATTGTTGTACACTTGCAATACAAAATCAGTATCGGTACACGGGTCCTGTTGAAATGTCGAATCTTTGGACATACTATACCCTGTTCAAAATTTGTGTTCCTATTTTCCTCTATCTATCTGTTTCTATTTCTATCTATATCTTTATATCTATATCTATTTCTATCTATCTCTTATCTGTCTATTTATCTATCTATCTATTTCTATCTAAGCATAAGAGGCCAAAAAGAACACAAATTTTGAACAGACTATAGTGAACCAATTACAACGCTTATCCTGTTTGATTTTGCTTGAGCTCGCTTACTACTCCGAGGGTCAGGGTATTCGAAACAAGCCTGGATATATATTTTGGATTGCGAGTGTAAAGTCATGGTCTAATGTACTGCAACCTGGTAAATAAAAGCGAGCTATTTTAGTTAATTTTATGAACCAAAATTGCACACCAACAGCTATAGTTTCGGATCATTTTTCGAAGCCATCTCATTGGAAGATGTTGCATTACATTAGACCATGACTTTACCATACAGTTGAGCAAGTAGAAAGTGCAAGAAAAATATGAGTGTAAATAGCAATATCTTTCAGTTCTTCGTAGTAAACCCTGATATTTTTACAACTGAATCACTAAAAAGACTCTAGAACCAATGTAAAGTGGAACATGAATCATATAGGCTACACTCCTATTCTACTTGCACTTTCTACTTGCTTAACTGTATGTACTGTCTCCTCCACTCCCGCTTTCACCAGTTCAGCGTTGTCATTGTATACACCCGGCATCGTGTGAGCTACCAGTTCCGACTCTCACATCCGAAACACCTGCCATCAACCCTTACTCTTACTGGCAGGTGTTTCGAATGTGAGAGTCGGAACTGGTAGCTCACACAATGCGGGTATATACATTGGTAGCGCTGAACTGGTGAATGCGGGAGTGGAGGAGACTGTACATACACAACGAGTACTGGCTGATGAGTCAACAAGGTGGAGGAGAAATAAGAGCTGCCCTAGTGTTCGTTTAGTCGTGGTGGTGGCCAGTGGTCATTACCAATGACTATACAAGAATGATAGGAAAGCTCTCCTCTCGACCAATAGAAAATCACAAAACAAAGCACAAACTGGAACCTCACGAACGGCCGACAACGCCATCTATATACTGCTTAGATAATTAAATTTCAGGAGTAACTTATCTAAATTGTAGATAATTAAAATTTCAGGAGTAACTTATATAAAATCTCATAACTAATGTAGCCTACAGTACAGGACTAACTCCTCTAATTTTAATCAATGCCTAACTTCTATTGTGCATAATCCGCCTGATTTTCAATATTTGTTTGTGCATGTTATGCACTGAGAGTAGGCTAAATGAAAGTCATAATTGTAATAATACCTGTTACATAAATACCTACATCATTAGGCTACATAATGACTGTCTAAATTGTTGGAGTTTGCAACACCTAATAAATTGCAATTACACACATTTATATTACCAATTACTTTTATCATCATAAAAACATACCTGCGTATTAGGTGTGCAAGTTTGGTCCTGGTTCACATGTATCATACTAAACTCCAGACGAATTATGACAGGAATAAAGACACAACCTTAAACAAATAATTGTTTTATTGGGGAAAATAATTTTGTCACAGATGTAGCATAGCAACCAACGACATGCTGTACAAGTAGGCCTACAACATCCCAATAAAGGTATATGAAATAAAAACACACACAACTAAGAACTATGTAACACAGTACAGTACTGTATAACAACACACAAGATCATGCATGTACAAGACATAAATGCAGTACAAATAAAATTATGTTTATGCACTAACATAAACACGCTTTACATTTCGTCGCACATTTCTTTCGGAAATATATAATAACACCTGCATAATTAATTCACTACATCCTTATGTTTACTCAAATTATAACTTACAGTGACCACAGGCATTATATAGAGTAATTCATATCATTCAATGTATCTGGTTTTAAGTGAATTATTGGGTTAAGTGTAAAGGAACCGAAATATACATATCGCCGTTAACTCTTGGCTCTGTTTTTTTTTTTTTTTTTTGCAGACGACACACTACTACAACAGCCAGCGCCATCTACATGCGGCTTGTGAAACTCCTTGAAGGGGGTTCATAGTAGTGATTAATGAGCTTTCCTATCATCCTTTTTATAGTCATTGGTCATTACAAACATTGGACAGGAGTGCTTAAGGGGGGGTGTGGGAGTAGGGGACAGGCTTGGGGGGGACTGGAGGGGTGTTGGAATAAGGGGACAGGCTTGGGGTGGGTAGAAAGCCTGTCCCCCTATTCCCGCACCCCCTTTAGACATGGTGTATCAATGTGAGTGATCGTTCAGCTCTTCAGACAGGAGGCGTCGTCTGTAAAAACCACTACATTCAAATCTCGACACTGCTCGTCGTCGATGGTTCAGATATCTGGCAGGTGTCGGGCAGGCAGCGTTATTATGGCAGTGCAACTTCCGTCCAGCATTCGGGCAAATTGTGCAAGAGTCGTGAAGTTGCGCTCTTACGTATAAAAAAGTGAGTGGAAGGACCAAAAAAGTGCACCAATTCCCAATGATACTCGTACACAAACAAACCATAATCGTTGCTATCAGCCTATAATTATACAACCGTGACTTTTAAGAGAGGATTTGATTTGATTGATGGATATTAGGCGCCGCAACATCGAGGTCCTGTAGCGCCAGAAAAAGGTGATAGAGAGGTGTGACAGCAAGCAGGAAGGAAATAAAAAGAAAATAGGGACAGTTGAAGATTTTAAAGAGAGGTGTGATAGCAAGCAGGAAGGAAATAAAAAGAAAAGAGGGACAGTTGAAGATTTTAAAGAGAGAAGACAACAAGGTTCATTGGTACCTTATGCCCAAGGCGGCACTGCTGGCTGTGTGTGTCTTGAGTCACTTAGTGAATACACTTGACACACACCGACTGACTCCTTCCTCTCCACAAAGGCTACATCAAGTTGTGAAGAAGGGCAACCCGACTTGTGGTAAGTGTTTATTTATTTTTTTGTGGTATTTTTTTGGGGAAGAGTAATACTATTTTCCAGGGCGCAACTGTAAAGAGCATAAGAATTCCTCAATACCTTCAACTTCCATGACTTCCGTTGTACAATACAGTAGTAACTCTGTGGTGGACCATTCTCCACTCTCATAAATTAGAATATTTTACTCACGTGCAAGTATAATTTTTAACGTTATGATGCAGAACGTGAAATGAAAAAAAACTAACTTCGTGATGCGTTGCTTGTAGTGAGTATATTATTATTATTATTATTATTATTATTATTACTATTATTATTATTATTATTATTCCTAAAGACCCTCGAACCCAACATTATCATTATAAATTGTTTTTTTATTCGTTATTTTTTTTTTTTGAACTATTTACGTCGTAGCGTCAGTCAACAGGCAACAAGACATACAGATAGGTGGGACCCATGAGAATCCAATGACTACACACACACACACACGCATACATACATACATACATACATACACACACACACACATACACACACACACACACAACCAACCACACACACATCCTACCCTGCATTCGAACTCAGCCTCTATAGGTGTACTGGGTGGGGAAATGAGCAACACCAGGCGATTCGAAGCTTTCTGCTCCTCACACTCTGGTCCGAAATTATGTATCACGAGTGTACCAAATGTATATAATTCCCTTAAGTAAAATACAGCTACGAAAGATAATGAGATAATATACAAAAAAATATTTTATAGTAAATCTTATCACTACAACCCAGGCGTTATTTTTTATTAATCAATCCATAATTTTTTTTTACCCTGGGTTTTCTGAGAAGAGCTCGTATACAGATATTGGTCCGTGGCCTACCGGTACACTCGTGATACATAATTCCTGACCAGAGTGTGAGGAGCAGAAAGCTTCGAATCGCCTGGTGTTGTTCATTTCCCCACCCAGTACACCTATAGAGGCTGAGTTGGAATGATGCAGGGTATGTATGTGTGTGAGTGTGTGTGTGTGTGTGGTGCCTGCCGTTCGTCTCTGGTCAGAAATTACGTATCAAGAGTGAGTGTAGCCCTTCTATTCCTCCTTATATACAACAACACGCCACACCACCACTACACTACACTGCCAATCCCTTGCTCCCTGGCCTATACCGGTACCCTTTCCTCTATATATACAGTTGGCTCCACTCCCGCGTTTCTCCCCAATCGTTGCCAATGTTGGGCCCGTCACCAATTCGAATCCTGATCCACAAGTTAAACAGTTCGAAACATTCATATCCTTAGAGTGAAAGATATGAATGTTTCGAATATTTAAACTTGTGGATCGGGATTCAAATTTCTGACTGGCCCAACATTGGCAACGACAGGGGAGAAATACGGGAGTGGAGCCAACTGTATAACAACACACCACCACAACACTGCCAATTGCTCCTACACCCGGACCATCATGGCTCTAAATTGCATTTACATTTTTAACTAACTCATAGCTTTCGGAATACTGGCAGCCGTTCATAATGTGTACCATGTAGGCTAGACCAGAAATAGTTTGTCTGTTTTACTAATTCTCGTATATAAATTCCGTGTTAATATTTTGATACTAAATGGATTATATTAAATGGATTATACTAAATGGCCGTATATATACTAACCTGGTCAGCTTCAGTGTTGGGTTGGTGTGATCATGCCTTATTTTATTTTACCATATTTACCTTCAATATACAGTAGTAGAGTAGGTACAGTCACGGTCAATAATCCTGCGACACTTTCCGATGTGATGGTTTCGAAAAGTGATCCGAAACTATAGCTGTTGGTCTGTGCAATACATACACACACATACAGATACACATACTCATACATACATACACACACGACTCTTTCTCTTTCTCTCTCTCTAATACACAAACAAAAACATGACTAAAACGCACACAGGCTCTCTCTCTCTCTCTCTCTCTCTCTCTCTCTCTCTCTCTCTCTCTCTCTCTCTCTCTCTCTCTCTCATCGTATTCTTGCTAAGCACCCTACTTTCTCCAGGTCGTGTTCTGTCATATAAACCCTCAATCGTTTCGGCCTCAGGATTCACTCAAACGTCTCGCATTTATTCACCAGGTTGCAGGACTTTTGACCACGACTGTACCTTTGCAAAACCAAAATGCTTAGCAAGGACGATTAAGATTTTTTAGCTGTCTGAGATATTCTTTGTATATATTTCTTTTATTTATATGCTGACGGTACACTCATGATACGTAATTTCTGACCAGAGACGAACGTCAGGCAACACACACACACACACACACACACATACCCTGCATTAGAACTCAGCCTCTATTGGTGTACTGGGTGGGGAACAAAAATGAACTTTTTATGCATTAATGCACTATTAACATTGTGTATATTACAGCTACAGTAACTACCTGGTTTTATGTTCATTACGTTATGATGGAGAGAATGAATATGCTAGCCCCACCAGCAAGGTGAAATTTTTTTTTGTCTCTTCAGTTATGACTGAAAACTGAAGCTTCTGCCAATGAGTTCTCGACAATATCATGGATGTTCACTATTCTTGTGATTCGTTCTATGAATATTGAAGCAAATGTGGTCTTATCACAGCATGCCATGTGCTAGGTTTATGGCTCCTCCCTTTTTCTGAACAGATTTGGGGATCCATGCATGTATTAGGTGATAAGATAGAAACGGAACGTAATCACAAAAATATAGACAGCTAAAATGCATTACATAATAACGAGTACTGAATACTTTCTAATGTAGAACACTAAGGTTAAACAAATTCGGGCTGAAATGATACATTGTGGTTCGAAGTTTTCAACAGCAAAGTTCACTTCATGCACCACTGTATCGAGGTTACTCCATCCCACATGCGGGCATTTTTCGCGGCAAATCATCACAGTGGTGCCACATCTCCTAAAACGTGCGAGCTCCTGTAACACGGGGCAGTGCTGGCGAGTGTACACCTGTCATAGGCCTATAAATTACTTAGAAGGAAAAATCTGTGTATTCTCGACAAGATAAAATAATAAAATCGTATTGTAAAACATTCGAGGCGTGTGTATGTATGTAGCATTTACACATTTTTTTTAATTTTCCTTACGTTCTTTTATCCATCTATTGTTTCTTTCGTTTACTGTACTGTCTCTCAGTTCCTTGACCTCTTCCCTCCTCCTCGTTTCCTCCTCCTCTTTCTAACTCTTTCCTTCTCCTCCTCCTCTCCTCCTCCTCTCCTCTTTACCTTTCCTCCTCTCCTCTTTACCTTTCCTCCTCAATTATCACTCACAGGCTGTATCCCCCCTCCCCCATCTCTCTCTCTCACCCCCCCCCCCTTCTCTCTCTCATCCCTCTCTCTCTCATCCCCCTCTCTCTCATCCCCCTCTCTCTCATCCCCCCTTCCTTCTCCTTACCTTCTCTCTCATCTCTCTCTGTTGTTTTCAATGGAACTGCCTGGAGTAGTATAATCCAGCAGTCTTTGTCCTCCCCTTCAGAGAGCATCGCTTAGTAATCCGCTTTCATCTTCCTCGCCACTTCCCTTCACTGGCATTTTATATCCACTCCCACCAGCACACATATATTTCCCAAAGTCAGGCAGGCAGGCAGGCAGAATCTATGTATATTATGTCCCAAGGCAGGCAGACATTCACCATATGTGTATACTACTCCAGGGATTCACCATCTCTGTATATTATTTCCCAAGGCAGGCAGGCAGGCAGGCAGGCAGGCAGACAGACATTCACCATCTGTGTATACTACTTCAGGCATTCACCATCTCTGTATATTATTTCCCAAGACAGGCATTCAGGCATTCACCATTTATGCATATATTCATCATCTATGTACTGTATATTCACCATCTATGTATATTCACCAAGGTTCGTTCTGTTCTATGTATATATATCTATATATCTATATATTTTATTTTGTGTACTGGTCTTCAATTACATTATTTAAAATTATCTAAAATGCCAAGAGAAATAAGGGGTCTTTTTATCGCTGCTAGTATATATATATAACACTCCGTCTGTCTGTGTGTGTGTCTATTTAGCCGCTATGCATGGCCGCATCGTTTTTACCTAGAGTAAAAAGTATGACACCATTTTGATCGGTGAAGCCTGGGAAGCGTCCTCGGCCTACAAAATAAAGTTTTTAAATGACCAATGTGGGGGGGGGGGGGGTTCGATCCCAATACCCGTTCAGCCCAAGCCGTAGGCTGTTATTGGGCCTTAACCGAAAGATCCCAGGTTCGAATCCCTGGTATAGTTTTTTTTTTTTAACTTTCTTGTTAACAAATGATACAGCATTCTGACCTGTGTAGTCGCAGGGAATGTCCTCGGTCAAATTTTATGTTTGGTGGATATGTGTTTCTTGAATTATCAGCTTAAAACAACCAAAGATTTATGGCTTTCTCAACATAGACTCTATGGTCTCAAGTATCAAGGATGCAGGCATACCCTGTTTAGGAATTAATTCAAACCACAAAATTTTGAACACCTAAATTTAATACTAAATCTAAGGACAGTGAAAAAAAAAAGTTTTAAAATGACCAATGGTGGGGGTGGGTGGGTTGATCCCAGTATCCCTGCAGCCCAATTCGCCACTCGGGCCTTGCTAATTAACCGTGGCTGTTACAATGCCACCTTTTGCTATAGTTGCATCACGGATAACTATTGTGGTTGTAAAGTTGGCATGGTTTCTCTGGGGGACCAGCAACCACACCAGATAATGGACTCCTCAAACCCTCCTAATAAGTTCACATAAAAATAATTAGAGGAAATTTATAGACAAAACCACATGTAGGATCTTCACCCGGACAACGTCGGGTATCGCTGCTATTCATATATATCAGTGTTTATCTATCTCTGAGTTAATTTTCGTTAGGGTTCGCTTAAAGTCCCTGAACTGTATATTAAACTGAACAGTCTATTTAGCGCCTGGGCTGCACGGTTTAAGCCCCGGGGTGCAGGCAATTAGTTTAGCTGACGCAAATGGACTTAAGGGGATTAATTCTTTTTGGGCGAAATGGAGAGAGTAAATGATTACTCCAAACTATGCTAGTGAATAAAGGTAACTCGAGTATGGTATCTGTATTCTCGTATTGTTTAGAAGGCTACGTTGTACTCCAGTTGGCCCAAAACCACCGATTGAGGGGATTAAATGGAGAGAGCAATTGATTCCTCCAAAGAGAGCAATTGATTCCTACAAACTATGGCAGTAAAAAAAAGGGTAACTCGAGTATGGGAACTGTATTCTCATATTGTTTAGAAGGCTACGTTGTACTCCAGTTGGCCCAAATAGTATGTGAGTATTCTCTAGATTCATTCCACTGACTCTCTTTACACTTGTTCCTCTCTCTCTGTCTGTCTCTCTCTGTCTGTCTCTCTGTCTGTCTCTCTCTGTCTGTCTCTGTCTGTCTCTCTTTGTCTGTCTCTCTTTGTCTGTCTCTGTCTGTCTCTCTTTGTCTCTCTCTGTCTGTCTCTCTCTCTCTGTTGACCCCCTAAAAGGCTTGTTGCACCAATTCCTATATAATCTAACCTGGACATACAGTATTTGGCGCCTGACCGCTAATCCCCGTTAATGGAATAATTAAATTGTAATCTTGGGGTTGTGTTGTTAGGGCCAGTGTTGTCGCCGCAGTCGAAACAACAACAACAACAACAACAACAACAACCCACACCTGACAACAACTGACACCTGACAAAAAAACAGCAACAATAACAACAACAACAACAACTGATAATACGTGACTTGGACTACAACACTAACATGACAACTCTGACACTTGACAATAAATCTGACACCTGACAATAAATCTGACACCTGACAATAAATCTGACACCTGACAATAAATCTGACACCTGACAATAAATCTGACACCTGACAATAAATCTGACACCTGACAATAAATCTGACACCTGACAATAAATCTGACACCTGACAATAAATCTGACACCTGACAATAAATCTGACACCTGACAATAAATCTGACACCTGACAATAAATCTGACACCTGACAATAAATCTGACACCTGACAATAAATCTGACACCTGACAATAAATCTGACACCTGACAATAAATCTGACACCTGACAATAAATCTGACACCTGACAATAAATCTGACACCTGACAATAAATCTGACACCTGACAATAAATCTGACACCTGACAATAAATCTGACACCTGACAATAAATCTGACACCTGACAATAAATCTGACACCTGACAATAAATCTGACACCTGACAATAAATCTGACACCTGACAATAAATCTGACACCTGACAATAAATCTGACACCTGACAATAAATCTGACACCTGACAATAAATCTGACACCTGACAATAAATCTGACACCTGACAATAAATCTGACACCTGACAATAAATCTGACACCTGACAATAAATCTGACACCTGACAATAAATCTGACACCTGACAATAAATCTGACACCTGACAATAAATCTGACACCTGACAATAAATCTGACACCTGACAATAAATCTGACACCTGACAATAAATCTGACACTTGACAACAACTCTGACACTTGACAACAACTCTGACACTTGACAACAACTCTGACACTTGACAACAACTCTGACACTTGACAACAAATCTGACACTTGACAACAAATCTGACACTTGACAACAAATCTGACACCTGACAACAAATCTGACACCTGACAACAAATCTGACACCTGACAACAACACTTGACACCTGACAACAACACTTGACACCTGACAACAACACTTGACACCTGACAACTACTCTTGACACCATCTTGCTTATTTAATGAACTTATTAGGAGGGTGATCTATCTATATCTATCTATCTATCTATCTATCTCTATCTAGCTAGCTCTATCTATCTAGCTCTATTTATCTATCTATATTTATCTATCTATCTATACATCAGGGGCAGTAGTCAGTATTGAGAATGGCAATAAAAAGCAAGTACCTGATAATAGACACTGGTTACTCAAATGGGACACAAGTATCTTTTATCACCTGGGCTGTACCACTCTGTAGGACCAGGTGGGGAAGCTTGACGATGCCTGCAGATGAGAAAGGGAAAATAACAACACTCCCGCTGCAAATACAACACTCCTTCTGCATATACAATGGCCCATGCAGGGTATTTTCATAAACAGTCTTCCAGTGTTTCTTGCAATGGCTGGCTTGAATAATTCAGACGTTTTTACTAAGATTGCATTCATAAATCATAGATATGGCCCCTCCTACCTTGTGTGCATGTATTTTTTATATAATTTGTCTGTCTTTCTGTCTGTCTTTCTGTCTGTCTTTCTGTATGTTTTTCTGTCTGTCTGTCTGTCTGTCTGTCTGTCTGTCTGTCTGTCTGTCTGTCTGTCTGTCTGTCTATGCCTTCACGTCATCTCTAAGTGCAAGAACTAAGGCCGTAGTTTAAAAAAAATTGAGGGCCCTTACTGGAGCTCTATGAACCCTCCAAATAATCCAAGCCACAAAACGCTTCAGTATTTCTAATAAGGAATCTGTAACCCCCTAACCCTCACCCAGCCTGTCCCCCTATTCCCGCACCCCCCTAACCCCCCCAAAGCCTGTCCCCCTACTCCCGCACCCCCCCAAAGCCTGTCCTCCTACTCCCGCACCCCCCAAGCCTGTCCCCTACTCCCGCACCCCCCAAGCCTGTCCCCTACTCCCGCACCCCCCAAGCCTGTCCCCTACTCCCGCACCCCCCAAGCCTGTCCCCTACTCCTGCACCCCCCAAGCCTGTCCCCTACTCCTGCACCCCCCAAAGCCAGTCCTCTACTCCCGTACCCCCTTAAGAAGGTGTCGGTAGTCTCCAAAATAGCCACAACAAACGACGAAAAGCATGATTCGTAAACCAAAAAATATGTATATAGAACATCAACTCCCCTTCCAACAACACCTGCCCCTACCCACCTCCCCTAACGGGAACCGCCTTGACGTGGTGGGGGGCTTGTATGTCTCTGAGACCTGGCGAGCTATAATAGAGGGGGCTCCGACCCCTGCTCTTTCCCGATTAAGGGGGGAGAGGGCTTCCCAGACTAAATGGTTCCCATCTTTCAGTTCTTCAACTGTCCCTCTTTTCATTTTCATTTTATTTCCTTCCTGCTTGCTGTCACACCTCTCTATCACCTTATTTCTGGCGCTATAGGACCTCCATGTTGCCAAGCCTAATATCCATCAATAATAATAATAATACCCACCTGCCCAACACCCCAACCTATCCCTCTTTCAAACCCCTTACACCAACCCCATTCCAACACCTGCCTATCTCCTCCCCAACCCCCTCCCTCTTTCACATCTCACCCCTCCAATCCAATCCACCCCATCTCCACCCCAACTTCTCCCTCATTCAAAGCTCACCCCTCACCATCTTTCAAACTGCACCCCTCCTCACCAATCCAATCCCCCCCATCTCCCCCCCAACGCCCCGACCCGACCCGCTGCTTCTGGTATGCAAATGTAATCCTGGAGATGCCTTTTATGCTTCAAGGCACCAGCTCAGCCGTGGGACTTGGCCATTTTGTTGCCACGTTGGGTGTGTATTTATCAGGACATTTATCGTCGGTTTCGAGAAATATTTTAGTGGTAACATGTGATGAAAAAAAAAATTGTAACATTATTGTTTTTTTGGCCTGTCTTTTAAGGGGTTGTAGTGACTTAAGTTCATAATCTTTACAAAGGGAGAGAGAACTATGTACTGTACAGCACAGCCTCCTCCACTTCCACGTTCATCACTCACTCCAGCATTGTCCATGTGTGTGTGTACTCCTGACAGTACTACTCCTGCTTTCTTGAGCTGTGCCCGACGGGAATTGCTCGCTGGGCTTATTTCCTTGGCTCCTTTAGCAGTGTTGCCAGATGCAGCAGTCTCCGGCAGTCTCCATATTAACCTCCAATTGGGGAATCACTACCTTATCCACTTTTTCAACACTTCAACCTCCTCCCTCTTTCAAATACAACCTCACCTGTCCTCTCCTTCTTTCAAACCCTCCACATCAACCCCCATTCCAACAACACCTGCCCCTACATATTTCCCCAACCTCTCCCTCTTTCAAACCCTCCACCCACCTATCAAACATGTCTATTTAAATTATTTTGGTTACAATTTTTACAAACTGGAAAGGGCCTTGTGGACGGTCTGACAGTGCCCGTCGGGAACACAGTGTTATATACCATATCACGATGTAGAGAGAGTGGTCTATGTTCGATTTTGTTTCCGGCTCAAACCCGTCCCTTACTTTTCCGATGGTTGAACACTAAAGACTATAAGATTTTTGTCTTCCTTTTAGTTCGCCAAAATATTGATAACTACAGTTGGTTTGAGCGTTGTGACGCGTCGTGGAACTCCTATATGGCATCTCTCACCTACACTGACTTTTAAAACCACAATTTTCACTGACAGGGTCTTGTTCAAATATCTTGGGAAGGGTTCTAGGCTATAGGACTAGGTACTAGGAATTTTCCTTGGCTAGACGATACTTGAAAATTTCTCTGTCTATGGTCATAATATAGAGAACAGTATGGTTGGCTTTGGACTTACCATTCGTCTCCTGCACCTTTACTTTGTGGCCAGGCAAGCTGCAGGTAAGTCAAGGCTTTACCTGCTTTGTTCTGCCTATAGTGATGCAGATTCTGGAGGGGAATATCTGTTTTGGTAGGAAGTGTACTGATGGAGGGTTTACAGTGATGAGGGATATACTCGTATACATACAAGATGGTACCCACTTGTTTGACATTCATGCTCTTAGCCTGGGAGGTTGTGTCGTACCCAGAGAAGACACGACTTAAGGGACCCTGTGTTGTAGTCAGAAAATTGGAGATAAACGAGTCCTTCAAATATTGCCACGAAACACCACCTAGGCTATATGGAAGGAGCTTGTTTCGTGGCATGTTCAGGAGGAATCAGAAACCTCCAATTATCGTACACGAGCACAGGGTCCTTAAATGTGGCCTAGTTAATATTGGAGTCCGGTTCTGTATCTGTTCCTGATAACTAGTGTTCCTTGCCACTACGAGTAAGTAGGGGAAGTGGTTCAATTAACCCGAGTGGTAAGTGGTGCACTTTGGCACGGGAAGAGACGGGGAATAGCTGGCTGGCAGTACTACTCTGGTAATTGGATGAAGACAGTCTTTTCACACCTCACCTTTGTTGTGTTCTGAGGATGAATGGGTAAGTTAGTAGCCTGGCAGGGTTGTGGTAGTAAGAGGTTTGGTACAATAGTAAGTTGATGGTAGGGTTGGATAGGCTGTGATTATTGACGTGAAGGCCAGTAATACAATTACCCTGAAGATGTCTTGAGAAATAGACGAAAGCTTTGTGTTTTCCCTATTTCATTTTCCTTGCGAGTTATTCTCAAAAAAAAAAAAAAAAAAAATATATATATATATATATATATATATATATATATATATATATATATATATATATATATATATATATATATATATATATATATATATATATATATATATATATATATATATATATATATATATTAATGGATCACTTATTGGCTTCAGTTAATTACATTCATCCTAACAACTATAGGGTTTGAGTGATGCATTGACAAAATATGAGTGTTTACTTTAGAGCAGCTGCCAGATATTGCCACAAACCAGCAAATTTGGTTGCAGTCTTTTCTTGGGCAACTGTACATAAAGCCGAAATTCTGTATCTGTGTGTGTGTGTCCTCTATGCACGCCCTGATCCTTCGTCCTAGAGTTAAAATTTTTACATGGGTTTGATCGCTAATACTTGGGGAGTGTTTTGGACCTAAAAAAAAACGTTTTTCATGTTTTTCAAAAAATGTTTTTTGGGGGATTCGAACCCCTGGATTAGTGACACGCACAAACACACACACACTCTCTCTCTCTCTCTCTCTCTCTCTCTCTCTCTCTCTCTCTCTCTCTCTCTCTCTCTCTCTCTCTCTCACATGCTCTCTCTCTCCCCCACAGGCTCTCTCTCTATCTCTATCTTTAATTTCAGAGAGAGAGAGAGAGGGTGTGTGTGTGTGTGAGAGGTAATACTGGGTTTGGTTATATTTGTGTGTGAGAGAGAGATAGTGTGTGTGTGTGTGAGTGTGTGAGAGAGAGAGAGAGAGAGAGAGAGAGAAAGAGAGAGAGAGAGAGAGAGAAATAATAAATGATTCAATGTCGGTAAAAGAAAATGGATGGGAGGAAGAGAGTAAGTGAGTGAGTTGAACCCCTTTTAAGAAGTGGGCGCCCCAAGAAGAACAACAAGAACAATAATTCGGATAAAACCTAGAGCTCTCGGCTAGGGCGGAGCTAAAAACTATATAATAAAAACATGAACACGACCAACATTACAACACAACAACATCCTTACACCCTTATCTATAGTACACCTCACCACAGTATCATAAATAGTGACATTTCAGTTTTCAAATTGGATTGGAACTTACTACTACTACTACTACTACTACTACTACTACTACTACTACTACTTCCACTATTACTACTACTACTACTATTACTACTACTACTACCACTACTACTACCACTACTACTACCACCACTACCACCACTACCACTACCACTACTACTACTACTACTGCAACAACAAAATAAATTCAACAACAACAACAACAACATGTAAAGCCACAAAGAACAGACCGA
Source organism: Petrolisthes manimaculis (assembly GCA_034508575.1). Taxonomy (NCBI): domain Eukaryota; kingdom Metazoa; phylum Arthropoda; class Malacostraca; order Decapoda; family Porcellanidae; genus Petrolisthes; species Petrolisthes manimaculis. Next base: position 166,766 of record JAWZYT010000919.1, on the reverse strand, counting down.
CTGCCTCAAAACATTTCCTCACAGCCAACGACGAGTATATATGTTTTTTTTTTTTTTTGGCTGGGGAGAAACAAGTGCATTTTACGGACCAAATAATTATTTTCTATTTTCTGGGCGGCACGAATTAGGATGTTTTAATGTTTGGTGCGTGTTGAGGTATGTGTGTGTGTGTGTGTGTGTGTGTGTGTGTGTGTGTGTGTGTGTGTGTGTGTGTGTGTGTATATATATATATACGTGTGTGTGTGTGTTTATCAATGTTTTAAAAATCTATAAAAACATATTTATATAACTAGCAAAACACTTAATATTGAAAAAAGTTTGTATATATTGTATATTTGGTGTGTTACTATAGGGTGTAGTATAATTTGGTATGTGATATGGATGATGGTATTGTTGATGGTTTTTATGGTTATTTTATGATTTATGAATATTACTATAACTATTGCATTGTGGTCTTATGATTTGTAAATATCACTACAATTATTGCATTACTATTCTTATTATGCTGTAGCTGTGTGAACATTCAAATGTTATAATATGCAATCAAGTCTGTCGGGAAGGACCCTGTGATGTAGTCGGAAAAATTGGAGGTAAATGAGTCCTTCAAATATTACCACGAAACTCCACCTATATGGAAGTAGCGCGTTTCGTGGCTTAGTCAGGAGAAATCAGAAGCCTCCAATTTTCATACACGATCACAGGGTCCTTAAATGTGTTATGTTTCCTGGTCCATAATGTATTGGAAATTTAAGGGCAATAAACCTTTACTTACTTACACACACACACACACACACACACACACACACCCACACCCTGATATAGAGACTGGATGATATACAGAATAACAAGGCTGCTGCTGTATACTAGATAATGTCTCTCGCTCGTGACTGTATCAGATCTAACCTACTCTGAAGAGGGTGATGAATTATATCAACATTTGCGACTGATGATGGTAATTACTCTGCCTGCCACACTGTTTACTCATACACACACACACAGGCAGGGAGGCAGGGAGACAGGGAGGCAGGGAGGCAGGCAGGCAGGGAGGCAGGGACTCTGTTGGTGGACTGTAACTAAGGTTGGTTCTGTCATAAACCTCCCGCTGTTGATCAAAATGACTTAGGTCCCATGCAAGTTAATGGCTCTCTCTCTCTCTCTCTCTCGGGTAAATTGATCTCTCTCTCTCTCTCTCTCTCTCTCTCTCTCTCTCTCTCAAGTAAATAGATTCTCTCTCTCTCTCATTCAGACAGACAGACAGACATACAGTTAGATAGATAGATAGATAGATAGATAGATAAATAGATAGATAACAGTCACAATCCAATATCTCTGGCATCAGGCGAATGAAAGGGCAGCATATTGGTCAATGATATGGACTAACATGGCATGATCGAAAATCCTACATAAAGTGAGGGGGAAGTACAGTGTTGGTAAATCTGGAGTACATAATTCCTTCAAACTAGTCCAAGCAACAGAACACCATTATATGTGTTCATCTGGTACTGTTTCCTGACATACGTTGGAGGAATCAAGACGAACGTTCTTATGTACTAAAGGTAAATTCCCCCTTAAACTCCTTAAATTTCACTTCCTGGTAGCAAATTGAATATTTTTTGGACAATAGTGTGAAAATGATGAATATACCTATTTACTTCATATTTTCGTAGGTGGTTATTTTTGCTTTCTGAAAGAATTTCACAGGGCGACAGCGCATTTTGACCTTACGTCCCGGTAGTGAATTATTTTTCCCAGTCACTTGCGGCAAATCGTTCATGTTATGACATCGCTGCTTTGCATAATGTTTAGCAACACGTCAACTCTTTTCGTCTCCATCATTCCCAGTTGGAGGTTCCAATCAAGTTTGCGCCTTGGTTAGGTCCCAGCAGTTTGCTCCAGTAAGGTGATATTTCTTCCAGTTCACACCCAGCCACACACACATACACGTCAGGGAGCTTAGGCTCGACAAACCGTGCCAATCATTCCAACTATTTACAAAATATTAATGGCAATAAACATTACTTACTTACTTGTACACGATATCTGAGATGTTAGTGAGGTAGTGCAGCTGTAGGTGTGTATATAGAGGGTACGGTAATGAAGATATGCCACGAACATGCTCCAATATGTACTATTTTCGAATCTGTTTATTCTATTTAGTTTTGCAGTGCGACGCGTATATTTGCGTGTGTGTGTGTGTGTGATGCTCAAACCTACAAACTCACAACTCTGCTTTATAATATCCAACACACACCAGCTTTGTGGACTCGCTTCGTGGTCTAATTGGCATGGTTTCCCCTCCCCTCACAACTTGGTATTAAGTGGAAAGTAAGTGTGTATCAGAGATGATTTTAATTTGGTAGTGTAAGATGTGATGTTGGTAAAGATGATGATGATGTGTTATAATAGGGTTGATGTGAAGTGATGTGAAGGTTGTAGCAGGCAGGTAGGTCGAGCAGGCTTTCTTCTCCTTGTATATCTAAGGCTAGGAAGGGAGGAAGTAAAGTCTGCAGTGATGAGTTTAGATCTACTTTATTTATTTACATGAGCATCCATGGTTGATGTGAAGTGATGTGAAGGTTGAGGCATAAGATTCAGGAGAGGGCAGGCATGCAGGGAGTCACATGGTCGAAGTCAACTTGTTATTGGTCCGCTCTCTCCCTACATGCACTACAAAAGTTCTGTCGCTTCGTCTACCAAGGCATGAAGTACACTCGTGATACGTAATCCCTGACCAGAGACGAACGGCAGGCATCGTGGTGTAAATATCTTGGTAAATAAAGAACAACACGTGTATGTATGATTTTGCAGCACCTCATAATAATAATAATTATTATTATTGAGGGGGTTGAGTTGACGTAAGGTGTTTGCTGTTGTATGATTATAGTTTGATATGATACTGATTGTAGTAAATATCTTGGTAATAAAGAACAACACGTGTATGTATGATTTTGCAGCACCTCATCATAATAATAATAATTGAGGGGGTTGAGTTGACGTAAGGTGTTTGTTGTTGTATGATTATAGTTTGATATGATACTAATTTTTTATTGACACGATGGAAGGAAAGTGTGGGTGATTATTTGACTTGTGTCTGTACATTATTTTCTTGGATAACGAAATACATATTGTGGATGTCTGCTTACTTGGTTAACACCTGTCTTACTGGCTGTATGTCTGTCAGAATGTCTTGGTCTGTCTGTCTGTATCTGTCAGTCTGTATTTGTCTGTCTGTCTATCTGTATTTGTCAGCTTGTCTTTGTCTATTTGTCTGTATCTGTCAGCCTGTCTCTCTGTGTCTGTCTGTGTGTGTGTCTCGTGGCGGTAGTGGTGGTAGTGGTGGTGGTGTCTGTGTGTGTGTGTGTGTGTGTGTGTGTGTGTGTCGTCGTGGTAGTGATGGTAGTAGGGGTGGTAGTGGTGGTGTCTGTCTGTCTATGTGTGTGTGTGTGTGTGTGTGTGTGTCGTCGTGGTAGTATTAGTGATAGTGGTGGTGTCTGTCTATGCGTGTGTGTGTGTGGTGTGTCGTCGTGGTAGTAGTAGTGGTAGTGGTGGTGTCTGTCTATGTGTGTGTGCGTCTCGTCGTCGTCGTAGTAGTAGTAGTAGTGGGGCTAAAGGTGTCATGTCGTTGCGTTTCCATGGCGACTGACTGATGGCCGAGTGAGGAGAGGGACGTGGGAGGAGGCTGGTGCTGGTGAGGGAGAGGAGAGGAGAGGAGAGGAGAAGGTATGAATATATAGGTTATAGAAACACAAGTAGGGGAAGAGAGGGGAAGAGAGGAGAAAAGGCAACGTGGGAGATAAGAGAATGAATGGATATAATTATAGGCTATAGACACTCAAGTGGGGGTGTGGGGTTACTAAAGGGAAAAGGAGGGGGAGGAAGAGAAGAGATACCGTAGTAGAATAAGGGAAAGAATTTAAGAGCAGAGAAATAGGGAATGAGATAAAACACGAGAGGACCGAAAATAGAAATGAGGAGAAGGTGAGAATAAAGAAAGAATAAAAAATAATAAATATGAAGAGTTTAAGAGTAAAACAAAAATTGGAAATAGGCTTAGTTTGAAAGTAGAGAAAGAAAGAAGAAGTAGGGAGTGGTTGAGAGTAGAGAAAGGAGAAGTAGGGAGTGGTTTAAAGTAGAGAAAGAAGAAGAAAGGAGTGGTTTAAAGTAGAGAAAGGAGAAGTAGGGAGTGGTTTAAAGTAGAGAAAGGAGAAGTAGGGAGTGGTTTAAAGTAGAGAAAGAAAAAGTTGGGAGTGGTTTAAAGTAGAGAAAGGAGAAGTAGGGAGTGGTTTAAAGTAGAGAAAGGAGAAGTAGGGAGTGGTTTAAAGTAGAGAAAGGAGAAGTAGGGAGTGGTTTAAAGTAGAGAAAGAAGAAGTAGGGAGTGGTTTAAAGTAGAGAAAGGAGAAGTAGAGAGGGAGAGATTGATGAAAAACACGAGAGAAAGAATGAGAGTAACCAGTGTCTATTATCAGGTACTTGCTTTTTATTACCATCCTCAATACTGACTTCTTCCCCTGATGTCTCCTATTTGACACTAATAAGGAACTTGATATTGGGAGAAATGGACCATCTTTCACTTGAGCTGTACCACCCATTCATTCGTGTGTCTAACTGTACCAGAAAAGAATAATGTCCACCTTAAACAACACATAAGTTATTATTATTGTGGATGGATTCAAATGTCTGATTTTCATATCGTTGCTTCATCACGTACAAAAAAAAAAAAAAAAAAAATGCAAGGTTCTTAAAAGCAAAATTCTCTCAATGGAATTTTCCAATCTCGCCTAATGTATATTGTTGCAACGATGTGTGTATGTGTGTATATTGTATATTGAGTGAATGTGTGTGTCTATGTGTATGTATGAGTGTGTGTGTGTATATAATGTTGCAACGGTGTGTGTATGTGATGTGTGTATATTAAGTGTTGTTGTATATTTGTGTGTGTGAGTGTGTGTGTGTGTATAATGTTGCAACGATGTGTGTATATTGAGTGTGAGTGAGTGTGAGTTTGTGTATGAGTGTGTGTGTATGCGTGTGTATATTGAGTGAGTGTGTGTGTGTATGTATATGAGTGTGAGTATGAGTGTGCATATTGAGTGAGTGAGTAGTGTTGTTGTATACGTGTGAGTGAATGTGAGCGTGTATGAGTGAGTGTGTATAGTTAGCGAGTGTTGTTGTTGTATATGTGTGTGTGTGTGTGTGTGTGTGTGTATCTGCAATTGCAATGTACAGTCGGCTTCAAGAATTCGTATACACCACTGTGACATAACTAGAAAATTTAGTACACACATTTCCCAACACCAAATATTTGTTCGTAATGTTTTTTGGGTAATATTTGAAGTCAGTCAATAAAATAATCCCCATAGTACAGTCGTGGTCAAATATAATCATCCATATAGGGGTATATAACTCACGTAAGAGTTTGACAGCTTCCCTCTGTTCCTTTGATGATAAACTTTCCAATAAATAGGTTAACTACCATCTTTTAATTTACTACAAGCAGCTACACACTACTTAAAGCAATAACACACATACACACACACACGTTAACTACCATCTTTTAATTTAATACAAGCAGCTACACACTACTTAAACCAATAACATCATAATTATGTGAACGTGAAAATATCAGACCGTAAATTGTTTGAGATACCCATATGTGAATGATGATTATTGACCGCGACTGTATGTGCAAAATACAGACCCACTTTTTCTCTCCTTATTATCTGTGTACGAAATTCCTGAGGCCGAATGTACAGTTGCCAAAAAAGGTATTGCGTCAAATCTTGATAGAACTTTAACCCTATTAATATCCACAACTATTTGTAGGGACAATAAGCATGTATAACAGAAGGAAATATACATATCTTTCTGTAATACATTCTTATAATTCCTACAAACAACTATGGACATTAATATATTTAATGTTGTATCAATAGTTGTCGCAGTACCTTTTTTGGCAACTGTACATACACTAATTAAAGTTCTGCTACACTTTCTCTACTTTTATTAACTGTATATTATATTCTGAGTGTGTTGTTGATACGAGTAAACTGCGATTTGTGTTGGCTGTCTGTTTATCTATAAGAGTGTGTGTGTATATGTGAGTGAGTCTATATATGCTATTATGAAAATGCATGCACATACACACTCACAAATCTTTCGTCTAGGTTGGTGGAAAACAATTTTTGTTTCATCTTTCGCCTAAGTTGGTGGATTTTTTTTTTTTTTTTATCTTTCGTCTAGTTAGGTTGGTGGAAAAAGAAAGAACATATATTTTTTTTAAGTCTTTCGTCTAGATTGGTAGATTTTTTTTTTTCATTTTTCGTATAAGTTGATGGAAAACGTAAGATTTTTTTTTGTTTTCATCTTTTGTCTAGGTTGGTAGAAAAAGATAGATTTTTTTTTTTCATCATTCGTCTAAGTTTGTGGAGAAGGAAAGAATTTTTTTATTTTGTCATCTTTCGTATAGAGTAAAGGAAAAACGTAAGATTTTTTTTTTTTTTTTTTTTCGTCTAGGTCGGTGGAAAAAGATAGCATTTTTTTTCATCTATTGTCTAGGTCGGTGGATTTTTTATATATATATCTTTCGTGTAGGTAAGAATGGATTTTCTATAATAATACGAAGTGGATGGTGGGGTCATAAGGTGTTGATATATGAGGTACTTAGGTATTTTATGCTGGCTCTCACTCTCTCTCATTCTCTCTCTCACTCTCTCTCATTCTCTCTCATTCTCTCTCTCACTCTCTCTCATTCTCTCTCTCTCTCTTCTCTCCTTCTCCTACTCTTTTCTCTTCTCTCCTTCTCCTACTCATTTCTCTTCTCTCCTTCTCCTACTCTTTTCTCTTCTCTCCTTCTCCTACTCTTTTCTTTTCTCTCCTTCTCCTACTCTTTCTTTCTTCTCCTTTCTCTCTGTAGGAAAAAAAAAACATGCTTAATTTTAAAAAGCAGTCAGCGGCGGAAATAATAATGAAACAAAAAAATAAAAAATAAACAAAGAAAGATATTATATAAACTTTTTTTGTTAATTGGAAACTGAAAAAATATATATATATATTATCATCATCATCAAATTTGTAGAATCAAAATAGTAGAAGGCAGAAATATTATTAATCAAAATCTGTTGTTGACTTCAAGTTATACGACAAAATAAAAGTAGGCAGCCTTATATTATAAAGTTGACGTAGTGATTGTTTCATATCTCTGTCTGTCTGTCTCTCTCTCTCTCTCTCTCTCTCTCTCTCTCTCTCTCTCTCTCTCTCTCTCTCTCTCTGTATATATATATATTAAAATACATTTATGATACCCGGTACTGTATTTATGAAGGCTAAAAGTGACTGGAAACTCACGTGATTTTGTACATTTTTATTCATTAATCACGACACACACACACACACACACACACACACACACACACACACACACACACACACACACACACACACACACACACACACACACACACACACACACACACACACACACTTACTCAATCCCTTCACTCTGAGTTCCCTGGGGTGTGATTGTGAGTTTTAAGAGACACCTTTATCCAAATATATAGCCAAGAGATAGTCAGAATTCGTATATAACACACACACACACACACACACACACACACACACACACACACACACACACACACACACACACACACACACACACACACACACACAAGAGATAGTCAGAATTCGTATATAACACACACACACACACACACACACACACAGGGAAAGAAAAGAAAGACATGATAGAGGAAGTAATGTAGGTAAAGTCCCGTTTGTAATTAAAATGTGCATCTTGACCAAATAACTAATATGAGAAGAGTCTGTATTGTATTGAACTTATATATGGTTTATGCTTCTTCGGGGCTTTTAAGGGGGTGCGGGAATTGGGGGACAGGTTTGGGGTTGGGGGGGTGGGTGGGAATATATAGGGGGACAGGCTTGGGGAAGGGTGGGGTGGGGGTGGGGGTGGGGGTGGGGGGGGTAGAAAGCCAGTCCCCTATCCTTCTTCACATTATTAGGATTTTAGTTAGAAACCCATTTAAAACTATTTTGAATTGCATTTAAGGGACCCTGTTGAGTGAATTCTTAGTGTACAGTCGGCGTCAGAAGTCGTGTCGCCAAACAGAGCAACGGAACACCATTATTTGTGTTCATCTGGTCCTGTTTCCTGACATACTTTGGAGGAATCGACGATGCACTCCAATGTAACAAAAAGTGAATTATATACCACCTTAAGGACCGTGCATGTGAAAATGTAAAAAAAAAAAAAAAAAAAAAAATACCTTCTTTAATAGAACTACTGTGTGTTACTGATTTGTCGTGACGGGGTGGAGAATATATGAGTATGTCCAGGAATGTACTTAAAACAACACACACACACACACACACACATACAGCAACACACACACACACACATACAGCAACACACACACACACACACACACACACACACACACACACACACACACACACACACACACACACATACAGCAACACACACACACATACAGCAACACACACACACACACACACACACACACATACAGCAACACACATACACACACACACACACACAATAATTCACAAGTAGCACACAAGTATAGTTCCCACGGTCTGTCTGTGTGTGTGTGTGTGTGTATGTATGTGCCACACGCTATATTATCAACCTCCTCCCCCCCTTCCTTCAACCTCGTCCCCCTTACTGGAGCTCTATGAATCCTCCAAAGTAATCCAGGCCACAGAACCGGTAAGTATTTTTTTTATAGGGGATCTGTTGCCTGGAGTAGTTTGGAGAATTCATAGAGCTCCAGTAAGGGCCCTCAATTTTTTTTAAACTACGGGCGTGACTCATTCCTAAATATCTAAGAGGCTAAGAAATCAACCATAAAATGTTAATATCTAGCCTAAGAGTTTTGGTTTTTCTAATCCAAGTAAGTCGCTTTCCTATCTTTTATTGTCCCTCTTTCCTTCCTCTCTTTTTTTTTCTTTCGATTTCCTTCCTGCTTGCTGTCTCACCTCTCTATCACCACCGCTTTCTGGCGCTGTATGACCTCGCTGTTGCGGCGCCTAATATCAATCAATCAATCAATCTTTCATTTCTTCCTTTCATATTTCTCAGTATTTGTTATGTAGGCCTATCACCCGTAGTTTTAAAACATTTGAGGGCCCTTACTGGAGCTCTATAAACCCTCCAAATAATCCAGGCCACAGAACGCTTCAGTGTTTCGAAAAGGGAATCTGTTGCCTGGAGTCGTTTGGAGGGTTCATAGAGCTCCAGTAAGGGCCCTCAAATGTTTTAAAACTACGGGTGTATTTGTGAAACGACAGCAATAGCAAATAAATAAATAACCCACTTGTGACTGTGGCAGGAATAATGTTGAACAAATCACTCCTCGCCATCCAAATATTGACTGTACAGTTGACAAAAAAGGTATTGTGACCAATTTTGATGGAACTTTAACCATAGTAATATCCACAACTATTTGTATATGGACTATATGTATGTATAACAGAAGGAAATACACATACATTTCCTTCTGTAATACATACTTATATATATCCCTACAAACAACTATAGACAGAAATATATTTAATGTTGTATCAATAGTTGACGCAATACCTTTTTTTGGCAACTGTACATACCCTTAACAACAACAACAACAACAAAAACAATGAGAACAACATCAACAATAAAGGTCGTAATTCTCTTTTGGTATATACATTGGAGTGCCTTGATTCCTCCAAAGTATAATATATGCCAGGAAACAACAGGACCAGAAGAGTAAACAATAATGGTGTTCCGTTGCTTGGGAATAGTTTGGAGGATTCAGTTGCTCCAGAATTACCAACATGAAAACTTTCCCTTTAATTTAATGAGTTTGAGAGTATCGGGTGAAGTTCCATAATTTACAGGTCGAGATACTGTAGAGAGAAGGAATGGCAATATGGCAATGAGTTTGAGAATAATCATAGGGTGAGGTTCCATAATTTACAGGTCGAGATACTGTAGAGAGAAAGAATCGCAATACAGGCAACGGGAATAAGTTTGAGAGTACCGAATGAGGTTCTATAATTTACAGGTCGAGATACTGTAGTGAGAAGGAATGGCAATAAGGGAATGAGTTTGAGAGTATCCAGCTCCGTGTATGTATGTATGTGGGTCAACTGGCGGGGGGTGAGGGAGGGAGGGAGTATTTCGTAGTTTTTAAAGGCGTGAGCCCACAAGACTCTCTCTCTCTCTCTCTGCTGTTCTGTTTCACTCTCCTCACTCGTCCACCTATATACATTCTCTCTCTCTCTCTCTCTCTCTCTCTCTCTCTCTCTCTCTCTCTCTCTCTCTCTCTCTCTCTCTCTCTCTCTATTCTTTTCCTCAGGTGTAAACAAAGTAGTCGGAGCCGGAGTCACACAACAGCTGATAAATCGTCCCCCTTCCCAAGTCAACAGTGTTAAAAGCCTCGGGTCCCACTCTATTATTCCGATAAAATCACTATAGTCTGTTCAAAACTTGTGTTCCGCTGGCCTCTTATGCTTAGATAGATAGAAATATATAGATAGATAGATAGACAGATAAGAGATAGATAGAAATAGAGACAGATAGAGATAGATAGAAAGATATAGATAGAAATAGATATAGATATAAAGATATAGATAGAAATAGAGACAAATAGATAGAGGAAAATGGAACACAAGTTATGAACAGAGTAAGATTTTGACTGCTTCCCTCTGTTCCTTAGCTGATAAACATTCCAATATAATAGGTTAACTACCATCTTTTAATTTACTACAAGCAGCTACACACTACTTAAAACCATAACATCATAATTATGTGAACGTGAAATCATTAGACAGTAAATTGTTTGAGATACCCTTATGTGGATGATTATTATTGACTGCGACTGTACGTACAGTTGGACACAGGAATGGGTGGTACAGCCCAGCAGGTGAAAGGAAGATACTTGTGTCCCATTAGAGTAACCAGTGGCTATTGTCAGGTACCACTTGCTATTTATTACCATCCTCAATACTGACTTCTGTCCCTGATGTCTCCTATTTGGCACTAATAAGGAACACACACACACACACACACACACACACACACACACACACTACTCAATACTGACTTCTGCCCCTGATGTCTCTCTCCTATTTGGCACTAATTATGGAACTTGATATTGGGAGAAATGGACCATCTTTCACTTGGGCTGTACCACCCATTCATGTGTCCAACTGTACCCCAGCCCAGCGTTCCCCCTTCCCTTTGTCACTTAAGTCCCTTGGTTGTTTTATGATCAGTACAGCTCCGGACTGATCAATGGTCCACACTTCTTCCACCCTTGCCTTGGTGTGGGCCTCAACGGATATGGTATCACTGACAGGTGAAGGGGGGAGGGGAGAAATGTGGGCGGAGTTATATAGGGGGGGTAGCGTTACCAATGTTGAGCCATCCAGAAATTTGAATCCCGAACCACTTGTGATCATGGATGTGAACCACTCACTTGAAGGTGGTAGGAGAGGAGGGGTTGGGGAGAGGGGGGCCAGGAAGGAGGAGGGTAAAAGTATCAAGAGGAGAGACTGTAATAGTGTATATAGGCCAGGAAGGAGGAGGGTACAAGGATCAAGAGAAGAGACTGTAATAGCGTATATAGGCCAGGAAGGATGAGGGTAAAAGGATCAAGAGGAAAGAGTGTAATAGTGTATATAGGCCAGGAAGGAGGAGGGTACAAGGATCAAGAGGAGAGACTGTAATAGTGTATATAGGTCAGGAAGGAGGCGGGTACAAGGATCAGGAGAAGAGACTGTAATAGTGTATGCCTTCCTCTTCCTGCTGCTCCTTCTCTGAATGTGAGAGGGTAAAGAGGTGTGTGTGTGTGTGTGGATTGCGAGTGTACAGCCACAGTCAAATATTGTGTTGACTATATTTTCATATTATGCTGATTTATTTGCACATTCGAAGGAAGGTGTTGTTGTTGTATGATTATATTTACAATAAAAAATAACTAATTATAAAAAAAAAACATTAAAAACTAACTAATTATTAAAAAAAACATTAAAAAATAACTAATTATTAAAAAACCCGTTAAAAAATAACTAATTATTAAAAAAAAACATTAAAAAATAACTAATTAAAAAAAACATTAAAAAATAACTAATTATTAAAAAAACATTAAAAAATAACTAATTATTAAAAAAAACATTAAAAAATAACTAATTATTAAAAAACACAATAAAAAAAAACTAATTATTAAAAAACACATTAAAAAAAAACTAATTATTAAAAAAAACATTAAAAAAAAACTAATTATTAAAAAAAACATTAAAAAAAAAACTAATTATTAAAAAAAACATTAAAAAATAACTAATTATTAAAAAAACATTAAAAAATAACTAATTATTAAAAAAAAATAAAAAAATAACTAATTATTAAAAAAAACATTAAAAAATAACTAATTATTAAAAAAAACATTAAAAAATAACTAATTATTAAAAAAAACATTAAAAAATAACTAATTATTAAAAAAATAAATAAAAAATAACTAATTATTAAAAAAAAATAAAAAAATAACTAATTATTAAAAAAAATAAAAAAAATAACTAATTATTAAAAAAAAAAACAAAAAAAAAACTAATTATTAAAAAAAAAAAAAAAACCAACTAATTATTAAAAAAAACATTAAAAAATAACTAATTATTAACAAAACATTAAAAAAATAACTAATTATTAAAAAAAAATAAAAAATAACTTATTATTAAAAAAAAATAAAAAAATAACTTATTATTAAAAAAAACATTAAAAAATAAGTAATTATTAAAAAAGCATTAAAAAATAACTAATTATTAAAAAAAAAAAAAATAACTAATTATTAAAAAAAAAAAAAAAATAACTAATTATTAAAAATAAAAATAAAAAAAATAACTAATTATTAAAAAAACAACATTAAAAAATAACTAATTATTAAAAAAACAACATTATAAAATAACTAATTATTAATAAAACAACATTATAAAATAACTAATTATTAAAAAAACAACATTAAAAAATAACTAATTATTAAAAAAAACATTAAAAAATAACTAATTATTAAAAAAACATTAAAAAAATAACTAATTATTAAAAAAAAAAAAAAAAATAACTTATTATTAAAAAAAACATTAAAAAATAAGTAATTGTTAAAAAAGCATTAAAAAATAAGTAATTATTAAAAAAAAAAAAAAAACTAATTATTAAAAAAACATTAAATAAATAACTAATTATTAAAAAAAAAACTTAAAAAATAACTAATTTAAAAAAACATTAAAAAATAACTTATTATTAAAAAAAACATTAAAAAATATGTAATTATTAAAAAAACATTAAAAAACAGGTAATTATTAAAAAAAAACATTAAAAAATAACTAAAATAACTAAAAAATATCTAATTATTAAAAAAATAAATAAAAAATAACTAATTATTAAAAAAAAAAAAATAAATAACTAATTATTAAAAAAAAAAAAAAAAACTAATTATTAAAAAAACAACATTAAAAAATAACTAATTATTAAAAAAAACAACATTAAAAAATAACTAATTATTAAAAAAACAACATTAAAAAATAACTAATTATTAAAAAAAAAACATTAAAAAAATAACTAATTATTAAAAAAAACATTAAAAAAATAACTAATTATTAAAAAAAACATTAAAAAAATAACTAATTATTAAAAAAAATAAAAAAAATAACTTATTATTAAAAAAACATTAAAAAATAAGTAATTATTAAAAAAGCATTAAAAAATAACTAATTATTAAAAAAAAAACATTAAAAAATAACTAATTATTAAAAAAAAAGCATTAAAAAATAACTAATTATTAAAAAAAAAGCATTAAAAAATAACTAATTATTAAAAAAAAAGCATTAAAAAATAACTAATTATTAAAAAAAAAGCATTAAAAAATAACTAATTATTAAAAAAAACATTAAAAAATAACTAATTATTAACAAAACATTAAAAAAATAACTAATTATTAACAAAACATTAAAAAAATAACTAATTATTAAAAAAAATAAAAAAAATAACTTATTAATAAAAAAAATAAAATAAATAACTTATTATTAAAAAAAACATTAAAAAATAAGTAATTATTAAAAAAGCATTAAAAAATAAGTAATTATTAAAAAAAAAAAAAAAAAAAACTAATTATTAAAAAAACATTAAAAAATAACTAATTATTAAAAAAAAACATTAAAAAATAACTAATTATTAACAAAACATTAAAAAAATAACTAATTATTAAAAAATAAAATAAAAAGTAACTAATTATTATTAAAAAAAATAAAATAATAACTTATTATTAAAAAAAACATTAAAAAATATGTAATTATTAAAAAAAACATTAAAAAATATGTAATTATTAAAAAAAACATTAAAAAACAAGTAATTATTAAAAAAAACATTAAAAAATAACTAATTATTAAAAAAAAAATTAAAAAATAACTAATTATTAAAAAAAAAAAAAAAAAATAACTAATTATTAAAAAACATTAAATAAATAACTAATTATTAAAAAAACATTAAAAAATAACTAATTATTAACAAAACATTAAAAAAATAACTAATTATTAAAAAAAACATTAAAAAAATAACTAATTATTAAAAAAAACATTAAAAAGTAACTAATTATTAAAAAAAAAAAAAACTTATTATTAAAAAAAACATTAAAAAATAAGTAATTATTAAAAAAAACATTAAAAAGTAAGTAATTATTAAAAAAAACATTAAAAAGTAAGTAATTATTAAAAAAAACATTAAAAAATAACTAATTATTAAAAAAAACATTAAAAAATAACTAATTATTAAAAATACACATGAAAACATAACTAATTATTAAAAAACCCATTAAAATAACTAATTATTAAAAAAACATTAAAAAATAACTAATTATTAAAAAAAACATTAAAAAATAACTAATTATTGAAAAAAACATTAAAAAAACATTAAAAAATATCTAATTATTAAAAAAAAAAAAAAAAAAACTAATTATTGAAAAAATATTTAAAAAAAACATTAAAAAATAACTAATTAATAAAAAAATATTAAAAAATAACTAATTATTAACAAAACATTAAAAAAATAACTAATTATTAAAAAAAAAGAAAAAAAGTAACTAATTATTATTAAAAAAAATAAAATAATAACTTATTATTAAAAAAAACATTAAAAAATATGTAATTATTAAAAAAAAACATTAAAAAATAACTAATTATTAAAAAACATTAAATAAATAACTAATTATTAAAAAAACATTAAAAAATAACTAATTATTAAAAAAAACATTAAAAAATAACTAATTATTAACAAAACATTAAAAAAAAAACTAATTATTAAAAAAAACATTAAAAAGTAACTAATTATTAAAAAAAAAAAAAAAACTTATTATTAAAAAAAACATTAAAAAATATGTAATTATTAAAAAAACATTAAAAAACAAGTAATTATTAAAAAAAAACATTAAAAAATAACTAATTATTAACAAAACATTAAAAAAAAAACTAATTATTAAAAAAAACATTAAAAAGTAACTAATTATTAAAAAAAAAAAAAAAACTTATTATTAAAAAAAACATTAAAAAATAAGTAATTATTAAAAAAACCATTAAAAAGTAAGTAATTATTAAAAAAAACATTAAAAAGTAAGTAATTATTAAGAAAAACATTAAAAAATAACTAATTATTAAAAAAAACATTAAAAATTAACTAATTATTAAAAAACATTAAAAAATAACTAATTATTAAAAATACACATGAAAACATAACTAATTATTAAAAAAAACATTAAAATAACTAATTATTAAAAAAACATTAAAAAAATAACTAATTATTAAAAAAAACATTAAAAAATAACTAATTATTGAAAAAAACATTAAAAAAACATTAAAAAATATCTAATTATTAAAAAAAAAAAAAAAAACTAATTATTGAAAAAATATTTAAAAAAAACATTAAAAAATAACTAATTATTAAAAAAATATTAAAAAATAACTAATTATTAAAAAAAACACCCCGCCGCCGCCTCCCCACCGCTGCCCCACCGCCGCACACAAACACTTTAGTCCATGAGCTGAGCCTGGAACTTGAGAGAGTACCAAAAAGGTGAATAAATATTATGTGCACTTTCAGCAAGGTGGATGTCTGAAGTGTTGCGAAATTTGTATTCATGATGTATCGTAAATGTTTCACCGAAAATCGAGAATAAAGTAATAAAAATCGCAAGTCTTCAACTAAAGATCATATCAAGAGACTTCTAGTTGGTCTCATCTTATTCGTTTCTTAATTCTGCATCTTTTGGTGTATAATACATGCAACTTAGGACACAAATTTGCTTCATAGTATGAGAAAAATGAAGGAAAAGTAGACCAATTTGTAGTATTTTCTTACGACTTTGTTTACAAACTTTCTTTTGTTTCTGCCCAATCCGTATTTGGACGACGAGAACACAGATTCTACGTATTTGGTCAGTTCTCGTCACTGAAACCAAGCGCTCCCAAGACGGTCTTGGTACCCCAATCCTCCGCTTGGACAACCAGACAAAAAACAATGAACCAAGAGACAGTGTGGATTCGAAGCAAAACTATTTAATTTTTTTCTATCCTCACTCTATCTCTTCCCGTTTTCTAATAATTGTCCCTCCCTGGCACCACCACCACCACCACCACCAACCAGCCTTTCATCTCAAACACCCGTAGTTTAAAACAAAATTGAGGGCCCTTACTGGAGCTCTATGAATCCTACAAAATATTCCAGGCCACAGGATCCTTCACTATTTCTATGAGGGAATCTGTTGCCCGGAGTAGTTTGGAGAATTCACAGAGCTCCAGTATAGGCCCTCAATTTCTTTTAAACTACGGGCCAAAAATCTTTATGGACCGAAAAAAAATCGATAAGGTGCGTCCCTAGCTGGCTCCTTCTGTTGACATTTATTATCCAGGCCATATATAGTCTACTCGCCCCACCACCGTCAATCTTCCTTCACACAGTTGAATCCCCTTACCAAGACCCTTATAAGAGCTAACACCCGTAGTTTAAAAAAAAATTGAGGGCCCTTACTGGAGCTCTATGAACCTTCTAAATAATCCAGGCCATAAAACGCTTCAGTGTTTCGAATAGGGAATGTGTTGCCTGGAATAGTTTGGAGAATTCATAGAGCTCTAGTAAGGGCCCTCAATTTTTTTTAACTACGGGTGTAAGTCAGTCACACAATCCCTCCCCATGCACTCATATCTTGTTAGAATTGGTCTGTTGACATACAGTTGGCTCCACTCCCGCGTTTCTCCCCTGTCGTTGCCAATGTTGGGCCAGTTAGAAATTCGAATCCCGATCCTCAAGTTAAAATATTCGAAACATTCATATCCTTAGTGTGAAAGATATGAATGTTTCGAATAATTTACCTTGTGAATCGGGAATCGAATTTCTGACTAGCCCAACATTGGCAACGACAGCTAGGGGAGAAACGCGGGAGTGGAGCCAACTGTACATCCTCCCAGAGCCTACTTCTTTTTTTGTTTTCTTTTTTTAATTGGAGAAAGTGTACAGCAACAATCCAATACCTTCCACTCCCTCACACTATATCATCCCTCTCTCCCCCTCCCTCCCCACACCTCATATACCACCCTCCACTCACTCACTATATCATCCCTCTCTCCCCCTCCCTCCCCACACCTCATATACCACCCTCCACTCACTCACTATATCATCCCTCTCTCCCCACACCTCATATACCACCCTCCACTCCCTCACTATATCATCCCTCTCTCTCTCTCTCTCCCTCTCCTTCCCCACACATAATACCTATATCCCTCCACTCCCTCACTCTATCCTCCTTACGACCACACCCAACCCCTCTCCCACACCACATTTCACATCCCCTCGCTCCCTCCAATAGCTCCCATAACACCCTGTCGGAACCACACCTACCTACCTCCTCTTTCATCTCACAACCTGACTTGAATTACATCCATCCAACTTTGTAAAGGTGTAACTCATTGAATTATTAAGCACACATTCTCAGACGAATAAGGTTTGGGGTTGCAGTAACATACATACATTTGTGAAAGTATTTTGTCTGAACAGCTTCGTTACACTATTCAAAAATATTTATATCTTTATATATTCGCATACGGAGAGAAACATTTGGAGTAAATTAACATTAGAAATACTGTCTTAACTAAAAGGCAGATATTCCTAACTCTAATATTGTCCGAGTTGAACGTAGTGTATTTTGTTATAAAAAAGCGAAATGGAAGATAATTGAGTATATGGCATCAGTCCCATGTGTCTGAAGATCTCACTCACCAGTCTCAGTCAGTGACCCAATGTTCTCATTTCTAAAGTAATTACTCTAGAGTAGCGTAATTTGAAGCAATTTAAAATAAAGTTGTTGACAATCTAAGGTAATTTTTGATCGATTCTTCCGTTGTTATTTCATGGGTCGTCGTGAAAGAAAAATGTCATTGCTGTAAAAATCTATTATAATTATTACAAACAATTATCGGAATAGTTTATGTCGATATATGCATGGTCACCTACAGTACTTCAGGTTCTAAGGAAATTTGGCTACGAACACTCGTGATACATAATTTCTGACCAGAGTGTGAGGAGCGGAAAGCTTTGAATCGCCTTGTGTTGTTCATTTCCCCATCCAGTACACCTATAGAGGCTGGGTTCGAATGTAGTGTGTGTGTGTGTGACAAACACTGTGTGTGTGTGGTGCCTGCCGTTCGTCTCTGGTCAGAAATTACGTATCACGAGTGTACATCTAAGGTATTTTCAACCCACTTGTTTAAGGTAATATCACAAATGCTTCATGTGAACCCAAGTGTCTCATTGTCTCACTCAGTGTCCCAATCAGTCAGTCACCAGTGAGCCGTGACCCTTGTCCTCTCAGTCTCTTATCAACATCTCACACAGATACACGTATTAAAAGTTCTCGCGATTATTTTTGTAGGGGAGGTGGTTAGTGTTCTGGACTCATACCCTAGAAGTCGGGAGATCGATCCTCTCAGGTGAGGGCCTGAGAATATTTACTCTTCCGATTTGAGTATCAGGCACTAACTATAAGGCCACCGAACGTCGTAAAACACCCTCGCTGGTACCATAACAGCTTCAGTATTTGGGAATCACCATCACTTCCCTCTCTCTGTGGCTGGGTACCAGTTCGGAAGTCGTGACGTGTGTGTGTGAGCATCAGTTGACCTGGGCCACGATAACGGGCTTGATTAAGCCTATGTCCAGTGTCGGATCGTATATATAAAAAAAAAAATGTAATGCGTGTGGTGGTGTGTCAGTGTGTAATATTTACTCACTGTTTGATGCCGAGTGACCGTGTAAACCAGAAAATCTACTTAATGAAACGAAAGTGTTAAACTGTCGGTTATTGGAAGTATGTGGGGAAGCCGGTGATGGAGAAAGTGAAAGTGAAGTTGATAGCCATAGAGCAAAATGTTAAAACCACGTTGAGATTTTACACCCTATACACTGTGGAGTTAATACTTTACAGACTGCCACCAAACATGTCAGAAAATAATAAACCCCATTGTGAACTTGTGAGATTTAATGAAAGAAAACTATTATTTCTTTTTCACCTTACTGCTTGCTGTCACACCTCTCTATAACTTTTTTCTGGCGCTATATGACCTCGCTGTTGCGGTGCCTAATATCAATCAATCAATCAATCGAATCTTTTTTAATATGGACACACGTCTTCACTAACGAAGCCAGAATCTGCCATCCGTCCGTCATTAGCTGTGGGACAAATTATCTCCTACACACCTACGACATCTTTCCTTGATTGTTCCGTGATGGTTGATGAAGTACTTGTGGAACGTAAAGGCAACAGCAACACTACATACAGATTACTAGATGGGAGGGTGAGTGTTATTTGGATATAAAAGTTTCATTGATATTTCATGCTTTAACCGATGCACCATGGAGCTACACCTTATTTTTTTCCGCAGTGACTTGTACACCAGGCAGCATAAATTCGCGTCCATCCCATGTATACGATAATGTTAATATGACCAGATAGTTACATTCTGAACCAGTTTTTATTCCAACAACATATATACGTAATTTACCATATGAAAACTATATATGTCATCTCTGCATTAAAATTGTATTACAACATCACTATAATAGCAAATACATACGCAGGTGGAAATGAAGCGAACTTATGCTGTCGACTGTACTGTCTTTGGTGTCCCTATAACCCCTACCTTAACCCTATGTTGCTGCCCATTGATCCTTACTGTGTCACTGAGATGGATATTCTGTTTTTCCTGTTTTTATATTCCATTGTTCCCAAATTATTTATCTGATTACATGAAAGGAAAACAGTGTATTTTGACCATATTTGACCCCCACAAGGGCTAGACACCCCACAAGAGGAGTGCTGGCTTTAAGATTGAGAGGCAAAACTAGTAAATAGCATATACAGTCGCGGTCAAATATAATCATCCACATATGGGTATCTCAAACAATTTACTGTCTAATGTTTTAACGTTCATTATTATTGTTTTATGTAGTGTGTAGCCGCTTGTATTAAATAAAAAGATGGTAGTTAACCTATTAATTTGAAATTTTATCATCTAAGGAACAGAGGGAAGCTGTCAAACTCTTACGTGAGTTACCCCTATTAGGATGACTGTATTTGACCACGACTGTATATATATATTTTTCTCATGGTGGGAGGGGGACTGGAGAGCCAGAAGTGGGAAAATGCGATCAGAATAGAGAAGGAGAGGTAGAAATAGCCAGTAAATTGGGTCCCACTCACTCCTCCATTCCAGCCAATGAAATTCTCAGCTCCCTCTTCACGTAAACCATTTCAGTCCACCTTGGTGACGACTAGCCATTCCACGAGCTGTCCAGTTAAAATCAGGTTGCCGGCCCTAACATACACTCCTTAAGGTGGTAATTCTTTTTTTGGTACATTGGAGTGCCATGATTCTTCCAAAGTATGCTAGGAAACAGGACCAGAAGAGCAAAAATAATAGTGTTCTGTTGCTTGGAATAGTTTGGAGGATTCGGTTGCTCTAGATTTACCAACACAAAACTTCTCCCTTAATGTGAATCTTTTCCAAGATATTATCTATATAACAACAAAACAGCGATGGGCAGAAAGAAAGTCGAAGCGATACGGAATGAAGCACTACGTCTTGTGTTGTCAAAAGAATGTCTGTTCAATTTCTCCACCCCACCTCTGTCTCAGCCATCAACCCTTCGAATACATTTATATATATATATATATATATATATATATATATATATATATATATATATATATATATATATATATATATATATATATATATATATATATATATATATAAATAAAACACTCCATCTGTCTGTGTGTGTGTCTGTCTGTTTAGACGCTATGCACAGCCGCATCGTTTTACCTAGAGTAAAAAGTAATACATCATTTTGATCGGTGAAGCCTGGGAAGCGTCCTCGGCCTACAATTTTGTTTTTAATGACTAATGGGGGGTTGTGGGGGTTCGAATCCCTGCAGCCCAAGCCGAAGGTTGTAATTTGGCATTAACCGAAAGATCCCAGGTTCGAATCCCCGGTACAATAAAAAAAAAAATTGTTGACAAATGATACAGCATTCTGACCGGTGTAGTCCCAGGGAATGTCCTCGGTCTAATTATGTTTGGTGGATATGTGTTTCTTGAATTGTTAATTCTGCATAAGAGGTCCACCTGGATTGTTGCCACATTTTAAACATTTTCATGCTTATTTTTACTTGTTCTATTGATTGTTGCCCATAATATTGTGAGGAGATAACTTTTTTACCCTGACTTGACCTGACCTGACCTAACCAAACCAGGACCAAGGCAGACTACCGGGACCTAACCTGGGCAGACTACCGGGACCTAACCTGGGCAGACTACCGGGACCTAACCTGGGCAGACTACCGGGTTCCTAACCTGGGCAGACTACTGGGACCTAACCTTGACAGACTACCGGGACCTAACCTGGGCAGACTACCGGGACCTAACCTGGGCAGACTACCGGGACCTAACATAGGCAGACTACTGGGATTGTCTAATGTTTACAATGACAGGAAAACACTGAACTTCAGCTCTGGAGAGCTGAAATTTTCGATGTGCTATAATACCAAAAATAAGTTCATCCACTTTTTAGATTCATTACACATGAACACATTAAATTGTCCCCTTGTGAAATATACACAAATTGTAAATGTTTGCCACGTGGACCTTTTATGCAGAAATACCCTTGAATTATCAGCTTAAAACAACCAAAGATTTATGGCCTTCTCAACATAGACTCTATGGTCTCAATCATCAAGAATGCAGGCAGGCCTGGCTTGCATGCCTAGTTTAGGAATTAATTCAAACCACAAAATGTTGAACACCTAAATTTAATACTAAATCTAAGGACAGTGAAAAAATAGAGTTTTAAAATTACCAATGGGGGGAGGTTCGATCCCAGTCCCCCTGCAGCCCAATTCGCCACTCGGGCCTTGCTATTTAATCGTGGCTGTTACAATGCCACCTTCTGCTGTAGTTGCGTCATGGATAACTTTTGTGGTTGTAAAGCTGGCATGGTTTCTCTGGGGGACCAGCAACCACACCGGATAATGGACTCCTCCCACCCTCCTAATAAGTTCACATAAAAATAATTAAAGGAAATTTATAGACAAAACCACATGTAGGATCTTCACCCGGACAACGTCGGGTATCGCTGCTAGTTAAGTATATAGATTCCAGCAAGAAATACTCGTTCTGAAAGATCTACACACGGTTCCTAAACACTTAAGGGGTTGTGGGAATAGGGAGACAGGCTTGGGGGGGGGGTTTAGGGGTTTTTGGTGGGTGCAGGAGTAGGACAGGCTTGGGTGGGTGCGGGAATAGGGGACAGGCTTTCTACCCACCCCAAGCCTGTCCCCTTATTCCCCTCCCCCCAGTCCCCCCCCCAAGCCTGTCCCCTACTCCCACACCCCTTTAAAGAAACACTTTATTATGCTTATATAGTATTTATGTCTTACAATATCAGTGACTATCCAAAATTTGTAAGCAGCCGAACTGGAAAATCCCATTACAGTGTACAATCGGCAGCAATACTACTGTTGCTTCACCCACCCATTCTTTGAAGGATAACACAAACGTTCACCATCGAACAAATAACATTCACTATACAGAAATGCAATATCCAGGGGGCAAATTAATAACTTTTTTTTTTTTTTACGAGTCCGTGAAGCTTAAGGGGAGAGTATACTTTTGGTACATTGGAGCACCTTGATTCCTCCAAAATATGTCGGGAAACAGGATCATATTAACAAATATAATGGTGTTCTGTTGCTTGGACCAGTTTGAAGGAATCATTTACTCCAGATTTACCAACACTCTACTTCTCCCTTAATATACAGTGAGCCCCATTAGACGTGCCTCGATATTGTACGGAGATATAAAGCACTCCGTGAAACATAGTGAAGTAAACACGAATAAATAATATATTTACTAAACGTTTACACCGTCACCCTATATATGTTTTCATCATATCATATTTCACAACACGACTACTATACTGGCGTCACTGTAGCCTATTTTGGTTCGAGAGTCAACGGGATGTGAACTAAAACAAATTCCAATACAATCTGTCGCAGTCAGGGAGACAGATGTCACACACAGACTCGGGTACTTAACGAAACTAGTCTCTCTCTCTCTCTCTCTCTCTCTCTCTCTCTCTCTCTCTCTCTCTCTCTCTCTCTCTCTCTCTCTCTCTCTCTCTCTCTCTCTCTCTCTCTCTTTCTATAGTACAAGAATAGAGAGGGTGGTATCACAACAAGGCAGTTTGTCCACGGCCCCGGGAATCTAAACGACCCCCACCGGGATTGACTGAGACATTAAGGCTTTGTTTTGCCTCGACGCGAGACAAACTATCACCATTCTGGACCCTCATGTAGTCAAGAGCTGTGAAGGGCCTGTGTGTGTGTACTGAGAAAGAAAGGAGTGTGAAAGTGTGAGGCTGAGTTGCCCAGATTGCAATGTTTGTTAGTAGGATGTGGAAATAGAGACTGATTGGTTGGTTGGGGTGTAACATTTTGTAATGGGGGCCTGGATGTACAGCCGGCAGCATAAATTCGCGTCCATCTCGTGTACTTAACATTGCTAATATGACCAGATAGTTGCATTCTGAACCAGTTTTTATTTCAACAGCAACATACGTAATTTACCATATTAGAACTCTATCTGTCATCTCTGTATTAAAATTATATTACATCATCACTACTATAGCTAATACATATGTAAGTGGACATGAAGCGAACTTATGCTGCCCATCTACGATCTTCTAGTAATAGGTAAAAACGAAATAAATAGTCATCAATCATGATCTTGCATGTCAAACCCACTAATCGAAAAAAAAAAAAAGTACCGTTCTGATATAATAAAATTCATTCTTACCTCGTACCAAATTTTAAATGAGGCTTTCTGGTCTATTTTTTCATCACCATTTGTGTCCTCACGCGTGTGTGTATTTAAGAGGCGAATAAATTTGAGATAATCTGGCCACCGAATTTAATTTTGAGGGGAAGCGAGTTTGGGTCACGAGAGAGAGAGAGAGAGAGAGAGAGAGAGAGAGAGAGAGAGAGAGAGAGAGAGAGAAAGAGAGAGAACTGAAAGAGATAATAATAACAATACCCCCCTGACAGAGAGAGAGAGAGAGAGAGAGAGAGAGAGAGAGAGAGAGAGAGAGAGAAAGATCAAGGTCAGACACTCATCATTATGGTTGTCAGGTTAAAATTTTCTCGGCAGCCCTTACATACATACAGTCGCGGTCAAATATAATCATCCATATAGGGGTAACTCACGTAAGAGTTTGACAGCTTTCCTCTGTTCCTTAGATGATAAACATTTCAATAAATAGGTTAACTACCATCTTTTAATTTAATATAAGCAGCTACGCATTACTTAAAACAATAACATCATATTATGTGAACGTGAAAACATTAGACAATAAAATTTTTGAGCTACCCCTATGTGGATGATTATTATTGACAGCGACTGTATTTACTTCTTGTGAATCTCATCTACTCGTAACTACCATACACCAGTTCATTTGCTAACTTTAAAACATATACCACGTATTTTTAAACAATCACTCACCCACCATATCGTATCAACAATTTCTTCTTCACTGGCCTTGAAAACCACTACCATATACTTTTTTTTTCACCACTGTGGCATTGTACAGTTGCCAAAAAATGTATTGCGACAATTCTTGATAGAACTTTAACCCTAGTGATATCCACAACTATTTGTGTGTGGACTATAAGCATGTATAACAGAAGGAAATATACATATCCTTATGTATAATACATACTTATAATCCCTACAAACAACTATGGACATTAATATATTTAATGTTGTATCAATAGTTGTCGTAACAACTTTTTAGGCAACTGTACATCCTTTCCACATGTTCATACCAACTCATAACACTTTCCTATACTTTCTGATCCCGTAACACCACACCTCTAAAGCGGATTTGATCATTTCCCAACGTATTTATACCTTGTATTCTACACACACTTTGCAGTATACCCATCTCTATTGCTTCTCTTCCTCCTCTCAATTTCTCATCTTCAATCAAGCCATTTCAAAGTTTAACAAGCGTGTGTAAAGTGTGGATGCTAACACTCATTTATGCAGCCACTGATTGTACTTCTAATACAGTATATCCATCTGTACTGCTGCTCTTCTTCTCGACTTCTCATCTTCAATCAAGCCACTTCGAAGTTTAATTAACAAGCGTGTGTCAGTGTGGATGCTAACACTCCTTCATGCAGTGTTCTTGCAGCTATTGATTGTACAGCCGGCAGCATAAATTAGCGTCCATTCCATGTTTATAATAATGATAATATGACCAGATAGTTGCATTCTGAAACAGTTTTTATTCCAACAACATATATACGTAATTTACCATATGAGAACTATATCTGTCAACACTGCATTAAAATTGTATTACAACATTACTATAGCTAATACATACGCAAGTGGAAATGAAGCGAACTTATGCTGCCGACTGTACTTCTAATATATCATTTTCTAATCAGTGTCTTCATCACACCTGCTTCATTCCCCCCTTGGGTTATTCAGACAGACAGACAGACAGACGAAACATGAGACACACAGAGACAGACAGACAAATGACAACCTAGGACACACACAGACAGATTGATACACAGACAGACAGACAGACAGACAAATTGGTAGACAGACTGACAGACAAATAACAACCTGGGACACACGAAGACACACAGACAAATTGGTAGACATACTGACAGACAAATGAGAACCTAGGAACACACACAGACAAACAACAAATTGGTAGACAGACTGACAGACAAATGAGAACCTGAGACACACACAGAGACAGACACACAGATAGAGAGACTGACAGACAAATGGCAACCTAGGAACACTGACACACAGACAGACAGACACACAGACAGACAGACACACAGATAGAGAGACAGACAGATGCTCGTGGTCTCTTTATGCACACACACACACACACACACACATTGTAAGGTGAAAACAATGACAGTGGCAGAAAACCGATACTCCTTCCCTTACACACACACACACACACACACACACACACACACACACACACACACACACACACACACACACACACACACACACACACACACACACACACACACACACACACACACACACACACACACACACACACACACACACACACACACACACACACACACACACACACACACACACACACACACACACCACACACACACACACACACACACACACACAACACACACACACGCAGACTGACAGAGGGATTGTTGCATGAAAATAATCTTGCGGTATCATGTGACAAAATTAACCCATTTAACCCAAAGCCATTTAGGTCTGAACGAGTGGGAACCGAAAGAGAATAGTGAAGAGGAAAGAGAATGTGTGTGTGTGTGTGTGTGTGTCTGTGTGTCTGTGTTTGAAATTTGTGTGTCGTGTGTGTGTGTGTATGCGTGTGTGTACATGTAATTCCATTAGTATAATTATTGTTATTAATATGTGTGTGTGTATGTCTGAAATTTGTGTGTCGTGTGTGTGTGTGTGTGTGTGTGTGTGTGTGAAATGTTTGTGTATTGTGTGTGATATTTGTGTGTGTATGTGTGTGTGTGTACATGTAATTGTTTTAGTATAATTATTGATACTAATATGTGTGTGTGTGTGTATGTCTGAAATGTTTTTTTTTTTTTTTGTGTGTGTGTGTGTCTGAAATTTGTTTGTGTGTATGTCTGAAATTTGTTTGTGTGTATGTCTGAAATTTGTGTGTGTGTGTCTGAAATTTGCGTGTGTGTGTGTGTACATGTAATTCTTTCAGTATAATTATTGTTACTAATATGTGAAATTTGTGTGTGTGTGTGTGTGTGTGTGTGTGTGTGTCATTCTTTTAGTATACTTATTGTTACTAGTACATGTGTGTTCATTTGTGTGTTTATATAGCCTATATATTTATAGGTGTGATTACAAGTAGCCTATAAATATCTACCTATGCTTAATTATCTACTTCCCTAGAGAGAGAGAGAGAGAGAAAGAGAGAGAATACATTTACTGCTAAACTGAAATAACGAGAGAGAGAGAGAGAGAGAGTGAGAGAGATAATAGGGGACTCCACCACTATCAAACTGACCCTGGTATTACCTCGGCTCTAGCGTGTTGAGTTTGGTGTGCCCCGTGAGAGCTGCATGTGAGGGGACCCATTCTAGTTATGAGTATTGTAAACAAAGCCCTGTGTTTGTGTGTGTTGTGTGTTGTGTTGTTTTTGTGTTTTGTTGTGTTGTGTTTGTGTGTGTGTGTGTTGTGTTTGTGTGTTGTGTTTGTGTGTTGTGTTGTGTTGTGTTGTGTTGTGTTGTGTGTGTGTGTGTGTGGTGAGTCAGGTGTGAAGCGAGTGTCTTATACCTCCGTCACCCTCTGTGTCCCTCAGTGTCTATTGGGCAGGCAAGTAGGAATGACGTTCTTTCATATAGTGCTAATTTTTCTGGTTATTTCATGGTTATTCTTGTTCTAAAATACTCAAACGCATTTCCGTATGTTTAATAATGAATAGTTAAATAGTAAGAGTTCTTGAACACTCAAAATTTAATTCAAAATCAGCTAAACTTTTGATATAAAAAAGTTGTCACTGACGCGGCCCGAGTATTATAGGTCGGGGCGAAGACAATACCCGACTCTGATGACGAATACATTTGATTGAGGTATAAAAAAAGCTTAATTAAACTGAATACATAGTCAAGTTATATCCGACTTTGTTGTTACTAAGTTTTGTCTGTAAGGATGTGGGCAGTACTACTTTGAGGGTTATAGCGCCCCTTTGAACCCGAGACAGTTAAGGCTTTTCCTCTTATACACTGTCCCTCACTTCCTTCTTTTGTTTCTTTCGTACAGCCACAATAAAATATCCACCGACACTTTCCTTCCATCGTAGTAAATATCTTGGTAATAAAGAACAACACGTGTATGAATTTGCAGCACCTCATAATAATAATAATTGAGGGGGTTGAGTTGACGTAAGGTGTTTGTTGTTGTATGATTATATTTTGATATGATACTGATTTATTTGCACGATGGAAAGAAAGTGTGGGTGGATATTTGATTGTGGCTGTACCTGCTGTCCAAGCTGTGTCTCCTTCTCTTTGGTGGTATAAATGTGGTCTTTCTGGCCTAAAACAATCTTCATCTTTTCTACTTTACATACACCCCACGTCCCATCACGAGCCAAATATTTCCTCCGTTCTTGCTTTCCTTTCTTTCCTTTTATTTTCTTTTTGCTTACTGTTGTCCCTCTTCGATTCTATTTTCTCCGTGCTACTGTCCCTCCTTTCATAATATTTCCTTCGTGTTTACATTACCTCTTGTCATTGTATTTTCTTCGTGTTTACTGTCCCTCATTTCCTTCTATTTCTTTCGTGCTTGCTGTTTTTCCTTCCTTATATTTCCTTTGTGCTTGTATTCCCTCTCTTCATTTTATATTCTCCGTTCTTGCTGTCCCTCCATTCCTTCTATTTCTTTCGTGCCTGCTGTCCCTCCTTTCCTTCTATTTCTTTCGTGCCTGCTGTCCCTCCTTTCCTTCTATTTCTTTCGTGCTTGCTGTTTTTCCTTCCTTATATTTCCTTTGTGCTTGTATTCCCTTTCTTCATTTTATATTCTCCGTTCATGCTGTCCCTCCTTTCCTTCTATTTCTTTCGTGCCTGCTGTTTTTCCTTCCTTATCTTTCCTTTGTGCTTGCTGTCCCACCTCTCTATCACTCCCCTCACCAGGTTTTTACCGAAGCCTGTTATTACTATATATTGTCACGCTATGCTGGAGCGAGGCTGACATTGGCACCCGTCATGCGACCCAGTAACTGTAGTGTGATTCCCATTATGGTTATAAAATATATATGTCATTTAATTTAATACACGTGTTCCTTATAGTCCAGTGTTTATTTTGTACCGTAGCAAGTAAGTGTATACAGCTTTGACAAACAATTCAATTCACCAACGAACGCATTCCAATGTAACGTTATATATCGATTACTTATTCATTAGTACGGTATACACAATAACGTAAAGTACAGTGGTGGTCAATAATAATCATTCACATATGGGTATCTCAAACAATTTACTGTCTAATGTTTTCACGTTCACATATGATGTTATTGTTTTAAGTAGTGTGTAGCTGCTTGTAGAGGGAAGCTGTCAAACTCTTACGTGAGTTACCCCTATATGGATCATTATATTTTTCCACGACTGTATGTATGTATGTATGTATGTATGTATGTATGTATGTATATATGTATAACAGAAGGAAATATATATATATATCCTTCTGTAATACATACTTATAATGCCTACAAACAACTATGGACATTAATATATTTAATGTTGTATCAATAGTTGTCGTAATACCTTTTTTGGCAACTGTACAGTATACGATGGATACTAAAAAATATCTTGTTTATTGCCAGAGTATCATGATGTGCTATTACCGATCATTTACAGAACCATCACACACCCTTCTGATTTTCACGAGGTTTAATTAAGGGAAGAGTATACTTTTGATACATTGGAGTGCCTTGATTCCTCCAAAGTATGCCAGGAAACAGAACCAAACGAACAAATATAATGGTATCCTGTTGCCTGGAATAGTTTGGAGGAATCATAATCTCCAAAAATGTCAAAACTATTACCCTCCCATTAAGACGATTATAGGTCGAATACTTATCTGTAATTTTTAAACTCTGGATTTTTTTTGTTTGAAGGGAATCTGTGCATCTTAGACAAGGTAAATATAATCATATAAACGCACAATTGGTCAACCACGGATTATATTTATACGAGAGAGAGAGAGAGAGAGAGAGAGAGAGAGAGAGAGAGAGAGAGAGAGAGAGAGAGAGAGAGAGAGAGAGAGAGAGACGCATGCAGTAAAAAACGAAATACTGCTCTACTCTATATTATCCCCACGACACCCAAAGTTAACATGCAACCCACCAACCCACCAACCCACCCACTCACTCACCTACTTTATCCCTTCCCACCACCACCACTACCTACTACTCCACAAAACACCCAACCACACATTAAACTCGACACACTCAGCAGAACACATGTGCCTCCACTTACCATGGCGCCTAATGGTACAGTATTATAGACCTCAGTTGTTCCATTATACTATTGTGGGACCTTAACGTGCAGCGGTAGTGGTGGTGTGGGTTAATGTCGAGGCAAGCAGGCAGGCAGGCAGTGTGTGTGGGAAATTGATGTCGTTGAGTGATGTGGAGTTGGTGTGTGGGTGGATTGAACAGTTGTGGATGTGTGTAATGGGTGGGATGGTGTGGATAATGGGTGTAATGGATGGGATGGTGTGGATAATGGGTGTAATGGGTGGGATGGTGTGGATAATGGGTGTAATGGGTGGGATGGTGTGGATAATGGGTGTAATGGGTGGGATGGTGTGGATAATGGGTGGGATGGATGGGATGGTGTGTATAACGGGTGGGATGGTGTGGATAATGGGTGGGATGGTGTGGATAATGGGTGTAATGGATGGGATGGTGTGGATAATGGGTGTAATGGATGGGATGGTGTGGATAATGGGTGTAATGGGTCGGATGTTTCGGTGGTTGATGTGAATAATGGGTGTAATAGTAACATAAGTTCCTTTTATAAAGATTGTGTGTGTGTGTTTTTCTTGGCTAGAATGTACCGATTAATTTTTTCTCTAAGTATAAACCGTAGATACTCGTTTATTGTACACTCGCAATACAAAATACGTATACAGGCTTGCTTCGAATAGCTTGATCGAGTAGTAAGCGAGTTCAAACAAATATGAAACAGGATAAATTAGCGTTGTAATTGGTTCACTAGTGTGTCAAATGATTCGAAACTTCAACAAGACCTGGATGTAAATTTTGGATTGCGAGTGTCCAGTCGAGGTCATATATAATCATCCATATAGGGGTAACTCACGTAGGAGTTTGACAGCTTCCCTCTGTTCCTTAGATGATAAAGTTTCCAATAAATAGGTTTAACTACCATCTTTTAATTTAATACAAGCAGCTACACACTACTTAAAACAATAATACACACACACACACACGCACGCGTTAACTACCATCTTTTAATTTAATACAAGCAGCTACACACTACTTAAAACAATAACATCATATTATGTGAACGTGAAAACATTAGACAGTAAATTGTTTGAGATATCCATATGTGGATGATTATTATTGACCACGACTGTACTTTGCAATGTTTACACGTTGCAGATCACTTCCTCGTTGTGTAATATTTTGAGATAATTTGTCCGAGAAGTTAATTAAAGGAAGGAAGGAAGCAGTTAACATTTACACCGAACTAGAGAAAAAAACACCAAAGTTAATTTTAAAAGACCACTGTTCGTTCGTTCGTTCATGTATAAACCCATTACTTAATGAATGAAGAAAACTGGGGCGAAGCTGAAACAAACAAAATACAATTCAGGCTCAAGACTCCGACGAGAAAGGCGTGTGCTGCTATACAGAACAGTACAGTCAGCGACAAAAGTCCTGTCGCCTCGCTTGCTTGCTTACTTCATCGAGGCACGCGATGTTCATAGACTCGAGATTATTAGGTGTAGAAAACGTGTGTATTTCTCGAATCCATGAACACTGCCTGTCTCGGTGAAGCAAGCAAGTGAGGCGATAGGACTTATGCCGCCGACTTACATGTACGTGGTCTGACTAATGAATAAACTTGCGTAATTACGGACCGTACCCGTCGTGGGGAGGGGAGGGGAGGGAGGGGAGGATAATTACATAATCCTCTTACAATAGACATCCGGATCTTGTTTACGTGTTGCTGCTGACGGTATGAAATGAATCCGGTGTTAGTGAGCGTCCAAGTTAATGCAAACCTAGTTAGTCCATTTGCCTTGCTGGGTTTTCTGTCTGTCTGTCTGTCTGCTCGCTATATTATTTTCCCGCTACCTTTTTTCTGCTCGCTATATTATTTTCTCGCTACCTTTTTTCTGCTCGCTATATTATTTTCTCGCTACCTTTTTTCTGCTCGCTATATTATTTTCTCGCTACCTTTTTTCTGCTCGCTATATTATTTTCTCGCTACCTTTTTACTGCTAGCTATATTATTTTATCGCTACCTTTTTTCTGCTCGCTAATCTGTCTGCTCGCTATATTAATTTTTCGCTAGTCAATCTGTTCGCTGTATTATATTCTCGCTACCATTTTTTCTGCTCGCTAGGCTTTTTGCTCGCTACGCTTTTTGCTCGCTACACTTTCAGCTCGCTACGCTTTTCGATCGCTACACTTTCAGCTCACTACACTTTCAGCTCGCTACACTTTCAGCTTGCTACATTTCTGCTCGCTACACACACTGATCAATTCACTCTGCTCGCTACACTTTCGGCTCGCTACACTTCCTGCTTGCTACACACTCTAATCGATTCACTCTGCACGCTATGCTTTCAGCTCGCTAAACCTTTTGTTCGCTAGGCATTAGGTTATACAGTTGCCAAAAAAGATATTGCCTTTCCAATGAGTGTAGTTTGAGGTGTTTTAGCCTATCCTCATAACTAAGGTTCCTAATGTTATGCATCTTTTTAGTCATTCTCCGTTGTACACTCTCTAAAGATTGTATATCTATTCTGTAGTATGGGGACCAAAACTGAACTGCATAGTCTAAATGGGGCCTTACTAGGGCGAGGTACAACTGAAGAATTACTTTTTCTGTCCTATGACTTACGTTTCTTGAAATAAAACCTAATATTCTGTTGACCTTATTTTTAACACTAATGCACTGTTGTCTAGGTTTTAGGTCCCTACTAACCATAACTCCTATAGATCCTTTTCACTTGCAGAATTACTAATATCTAGATTATCTAGTTTATAAATTGAGTCTTCTGCTGTTCTACCCATATGAAGTACTTTACATTTATCTACATTTATGTAACCTTTAGTGAGCTGATATTAAGGACCCTGTGATTGTGTATAAAAATTGGAGACTTCTGATTCCTCCTAACCAAGCCACGAAACAAACTCCTTCCATATGGGTGGCGTTTCCTGGCAATGTTTAAAGGACTCCCCAAACCTCCTATTTTCTGACTACATCACAGGGTCCCTTAAGGTTAACCAATTTCCTGTGGTTGGATCTAATGACAGAGTCCCGGTGACGGTTCATCATCTCAGTGAAGGAAGCGCTTCATTAATGTTTAATCTTAGTTTGGTATTGACATTATTGTCGGTTCATTCTTCTCGTTACTAATTTAATATTGTGTCTGCAGTTAATGGAGCAACGCCAGCAGCTCTAAACTGTATGTGGTCTTGGTGTTAGGAGTGACAAAAGTAGCTTCATAATTATAGTGCAATGAGATTAACATTTTGGGATTATATATAACAACGATTTGAATACATTGAATAGAGAGAAAGAGAGATTATAGGGTTTTATGTCTATCACTGCTACAATCAGTTTATCAATAAATTTCACAGACACGATAGTTATATATAACAAACAGACAATTTAGGAAAGTAACAATGATCCCAGATGGTTCAATAATCGAATAAAATTTCTCAAAGATATATATATATATATATATATATACTGAAGAAAAAGATAGAAATAACAAACATTGCTACACACACACACACATATATATATATATATATATATATATATATATATATATATATATATATATATATATATATATATATATATATACACACACACACACATAGTCATCAGGCAGATAGTCAACTCGTCAGGTCAGTCAGCCAACCCCTCCTCTCTTTCTTCATCACTTTCCCATTACTATTGGTTTAAAAATCACCAATGTTTCTGTGAACTGTTCCCTAACACCTCGCCTCCTCTCCTCTCTTCTCTTCTCTTCTCTTCTCTTCGGGTGGAGTCTGTGCAGCATCAAACTTTTAAACCAAACTCATCCATATTCCGTCAGACCTCCAGATTTTCGCATACACAGTAGATCAACTCTGTGTGTGTGTGTGTGTGTGTGTCTCTCTCTCTCTCTCTCTCTCTCTCTCTCTCTCTCTCTCTCTCTCTCTCTCTCTCTCTCTCTCTCTCTCTCTCTCTCTCTCTCTCTCTCTCTCTCTCTGCGTGTGTGTGTATATATATATAAAAGAAAAATACGAGACTTTACAAAAGATAAATGGTACACACACACACACACACACACACACACACACACACACACACACACACACACACACACACACACACACACACACACACACACACACACACACACACACACACACACACACACACACTTCTATTCATCCAGTATCACATATATTTCATGTCTCTTTTCTGTTTTCATTCACTCCTTCTATCTATTCTTTCTCTCCTATTTTACGTTCATCTCCTTCTCTTCCTCTTCTTCCCCTTCTCTCTCTCTCTCTCTCTCTCTCTCTCTCTCTCTCTCTCTCTCTCTCTCTCTCTCTCTCTCTCTCTCTCTCTCTCTCTCTCTCTCTCTCTCTCTCCTCACCATAATCACCATACATACCTCATCCAAAACGCAATCCTTCCGTTTGTTTTGGTCCAACGCGGCAGGAGAGGTGAATGAATGAATGGAACGTTAGGGAGAGAGAGCTATATAGAAGCGAGTGTGTGTCGGGGAGAGAGAGAGAGAGAGAGAGAGAGAGAGAGAGAGAGAGAGAGAGAGAGAGAGAGAGAGAGAGATTTAGCAAGGGTGATATAAGGTGTGGAAATGACAGAGATTTAGCGCGAAATTGGATGAGCGAGATGCAGAGAGAGAGAGAGAGAGAGAGAGAGAGAGAGAGAGAGAGAGAGAGAGAGAGAGAGAGAGAAGGGCAAGAAGCAGGAGTGAGAATAAGGCGACATCTTATATATATACAGTGGGACGTGTGTGACCCCTTCCCTTCCTTCCTTCCTTCCTTCATACATACATACATATACTCGTACATCAATTCCTACCTGCCCTAAATTATTCATGGCTGAGTCCTTTGTGTGGAGGTGAAGCATTTACAGTTAAACGGCGGAAAGGAGAGCAAATGTACCGTGCCAGAGAAGAGGGTTAAGATGGCCAGGGTGAAGTCGAGAGGAAAGAAGAGAGAGAGAGATCATTTTGCAGTGAACGGACTGAAGTGGAGAAGGTGTATTGTACTGTACGAGATGGTGAGGAAGGAATAGAGAAGAAAATAATAGGAGACCATTATATTATATTACAGTGATAGGTGAGGGAAAGAGAGCAGGTGTATGTATGTATGTACAGTTGCCAAAAGAGGAATTGCGACAAATCTTGATAGAACTTTAACCATAGTAATATCTACAACTATTTGTAGGGACTATAAGCATGTATAACAGAAGGAAATATACATATACTTCTGTAATACATACTTATAATCCCTACAAACAACTGTGGACATTAATATATTTAATGTTGTATCAATAGTTGTCTCAATACCTTTTTTGGCAACTGTACATGACGGTATGTAAGATGGTTAACAAGAACTGAAGAGAAATGAAACAGACCGTATTGAGCAAGTAAGACTCTGTGACACGAGGGAAAAGGCCACAAGGGGATCGAGAAGAGGGACAACCAACACAAAGGATATAATTATATAGGAGAGGAAGGACACATAGAAAATAGACAAGGGAATGACTTTGTTAGGAAGGGATGCTACTAAAACACTCTTAAGTATTTCCTACATCTTGGCTATAGCAAATGTACACTCGTGATACGTAATCCCTGACCAGAAACGAACGGCAGGCACCACACACACACACACACACATACCCTGCATTCGAACTCAGCCTCTATAGGTGTACTGGGTGGGGAAATGAACAATACCAGGCGATTCGAAACTTTCTGCTCCTCACACTCTGGTCAGAAATTATGTATCACGAGTGTACAGCCACAATCAAATATCCACCGACACTTATATTCCATCGTAGTAACTATCTTGGTAATAAAGACATAACACGTGTATAATTTTGCAGCACCTCATAATATTTTTGTTTACTATATGAAAGGGTTGAGTTGACGTAAGGTGTTGTTGTATGATTATAATTATTTTGATATGATACTGATTTATTTGCACGAAGGAAGCAAAGTGTCGGTGGTTATTGGATTGTGGCTGTACCCTTCAACGATTGTGAATAAGAACTCGTTTTATCTATAAACAGAAAATACGTAACACTCATGAAAAAATAGTATATTTCTTCAAGTTAAGGAATGCATATGGTCGTCTCCTCTCGATACAGAAGACTACTGATTCCTCCAATCGACTATGTCAGAAAGTAGACTATCAGTACCCAAGTATACGAATAGAGGATCTGTTTTATTGTAGGATTTTAGAGAACTTTGTACAGTTGCCAAAAAAAGAATTGCGACAACTATTGATACAACTTTAAATATATTAATGTTCATAGTTGTTTGTAGGGATTATAAGTGTGAATTACAGAAGGATATATATATTTCCTTCTGTTATGCATGCGTATAGTCCCTACAAATAGTTGTGGATATTACTAGGGTTAAAATTCTATCAAGATTTGTCGCAAGACCTTTTTTTGGCAACTGTACCGTACGTAGATGCCAAAACAGCCACGACAGGTGAGACTCAATAAGAGCTACCCTTTTCACAGAGTTACATTTCACGACGAATGCATGTTTAAGTTGGGAGTCCGTCACTGCCAATAATACGTTGACAGTAAATATCAGACACGGATTTTCACTTCACTCAAGGATGTTTTACGTTTATTTTTTTTTTTTATTTTTTTTTTTTTTACAAAGCCAAAAGTGCACCAACCACCGATTTCCTTCTAGATAGTGTGTGTGTGTGTGTGTGGTTGTGTTTGTGGTTGTGTTTGTGGTTGTGTTTGTTTGTGTGTGTGTGTGTGTGTGTGTGTGTGTGTGTGTGTGTGTGTGTGTGTGTGTGTGTGTGTGTGTGTGTGTGTGTGTGTGTGTGTGTGTGTGTGTGTGTGTGTGTGTGTGTGTGTGTGTGTGTGTGTGTGTGTGTGTGTGTGTGTGTGTGTGTGTGTGTGTGTGTGTGTGTGTGTGTGTGTGTGTGTGTGTGTGTGTGTGACCCTAGGAGCATATTAGACATGCATGCATTCCAGATTTTATAAGTTTCAGATAAATACCAAATTCTGAAAAGTCGAATCGAGTATTGGTGTAGTTTGAACTAAACTACATTTACCGAAAAGCCGAGAGAGATTGCATTTGAAAGATGGTATAATTTTGCTCATGTTATAAAAATATATATATATTTATTTATTTATATGCAAACTTGAAAAAGATTCTCATTTTTAACTTCCCGTAGGAGGGTATTGCCTATATTAATTAATGTGGGCAATACTTACAGGGTTTACAATACTTACAATGTTTTAAAACTACGGGTGTCAGTTTGAGAGAAGAAACAATAAAGGAGGAAGAGGAAGGGAATGACAGTCCTATATAATGGCTGTTCATATACTGTACAGTTGGACACATGAATGGGTGGTACAGCCCAAGTGAAAGATGGTCCATTTCTTCCAATATCAAGTTCCTTATTAGTGCCAAATAGGAGACATCAGGGGCAGAAGTCAGTATTGAGGATGGTAATAAAATGCTAGTACCTGATAATAGACACACATGGTTACTCAAATGGGACAAGTATCTTTCACCACCTGGGCTGTACAGTTGCCAAAAAAGGTATTGCGACAAATCTTGATGGAACTTTAACCTTAGTAATATCCACAACTATTATTTGTAGGGACTATAAGCATGTATAACAGAAAAAAATTAACATACATATCCTTCTGTAATACATACTTATAATCCCTACAAACAACTATGAACATTAATATATTTAAAGTTGTATCAATAGTTGTCGCAATTCCTTTTTTGGCAACTGTACACTCACAATCCAAAATTTGTGTCCAGGTCTTGTTGTTGAATTTTCGAATTATTTGACATACTAGTGAACCAATTATAAGTCTTATCCTGTTTTATATTTGCTTGAGCTCACTTAATATTCGATCAGGCTATTCGAAGCAAGCCTGGATACATATTTTGGATTGCGAGTGTACAGCCACAATCAAATATCCACCGACATTTTCCTGTCATCGTAGTAAATATCTTGGTAATAAAAAACAACACGTATATGTATGATTTTGCAGCACCTCATAATAATAATAATAATAATAATAATTGAGGGGGTTGAGTTGACATGAGGTGTTGTTGTTGTATGATTATATTTTGATATGATACTGATTTATTTGCACGATGAAGGAAAGTGTCGGTGGATATTTGATTGTGGCTGTACAATCGCGAGCTGATGCATGGGACAGACACAGTACCACATACACCTTGTGGTCGTTTCTACCCGGCGAGTTACAATTGGAGTTATAGAGGGGCTGGTGGTCAAGAAATTCCTCGTTGAATTTTACATTTGGTTAGTTCTTGTGGACTTTGGTTAGAGGATCTTGGAAGGCACATGTTTTTATAATGCAGACACGAAGGTTGTCATGAATAAATCTTCTTACCATACAGTATAATTATTATCATGCCATAATATACACACATTTATTTACACAGACACTTTTATCCCTTAATTACTTTGGTTACAACATACATAAGTACAATATGACTTTCAGACAAAATAACAGGAGCTTGAATAATGAATGACATTAGTAGTTCCATTCATATGATGGGGAGAGACGATATACGATATTATAAACATTATTAACCCTCCCTTGTGGGTGAATGTCAAGTGATGGTTGAGATAATTATACTTAGAACGTGTTAAATTAAATGGAATAACATACATTTACTGCAATCTGATTCTAAAGGTCAGCTGGAGTAGACGAGTGAACGCCAAAAGAAAGGTTAGGAACAGCTGGGTAAAGGTCTGACATTTATAATATATCATCACAAAACCCACCCACATGAAGATAAGGAGTAATATTAAGGAGGTGTGGGAATAAGGAGACAGGCTTGGGGGGGTTTGGGGGGATGCAGGAGTAGGGGGACAGGCTTGGGGGTGTTTTGGGGGGGTTAAATGGGTGCAGGAATAGGGGGACATGCTTTTTATCAACCCCAAGCCTGTCCCCCCATTCCCGCACCACCCCAGTCCTCCCCCAAGCCTGTCCCCCCATTCCCGCACCACCCCAGTCCTCCCCCAAGCCTGTCCCCTACTCCCACACCCCCTTAAGATCACTAATTTGAAACCCGAGACAATCCCTTTCTTTTCTTTCACCACTGACTGTCCATCCTTTTCTTTCCATTCCTTCGTGCTTGGTGTCCCTCTTCTCTTCTGTTTTGGTGTCCCTACTCTACAGCCACGAGCAAATATCCACCCACACTTTCCTTCCATCGTGCAAATAAATCAGTATCATATCAAAATATAATCATACAACAACAACACCTTACGTCAACTCAACCCCCTCAATTATTATTATTATTATGAGGTGCTGCAAAATCATACATACACGTGTTGTTCTTTATTACCAAGATATTTATTACGATGGAAGGAAAGTGTCTGTGGATATTTGATTGTAGCTGTATACTTATTAGTGCTCGTGACTGTACATAAAGCTCCAATACATATAAAAAGAATTGTGTGTGTGTGTGTGTGTGTGTGTGTGTGTGTGTGTGTGTGTGTGTGTGTGTGTGTGTGTGTGTGTGTGTGTGTGTGTGTGTGATCTGATACGATAGCAGCCGTATTTGTTTGGTACAGATAAGGTTAGCGAGTGTTTATACAGATGTGTGTGTGTGTGTGTGTGTGTGTGTGTGTGTGTGTGTGTGTGTGACGAAATGTAATGGGGGGGGGAAACAAGAAAACATGAAATCCTACCGTCATATTGTGAAAGCAGATCCGATTAGAGAGAGAGAGAGAGAGTGTGTGTGTGTGTGTGTGTGTGTGTGTGTGTGTGTGTGTGTGTGTGTGTTGGTACAGGTGGATACAGGGTTGAATAGAGCCTGGTTAAGTAAGGGGGAAGTTGTATTGTGTTGGTAATTCTGGAGCAACTGAATCCTCCAAACTATTCCAAGCAACAACAACAGAACACCATCTCATCTATACTTTTGCTATTCTGGTCCTGTTGTTTCCTAGCATCTATATATATACTTTGGAGGAATCAAGGCACTGCAATGTACAGTTGGCTCCACTCCCGCGTTACTCCCCTGTCCTTGCCAATGTTAGGCCAGTCAGAAATTCGAATCTCTATTCACAAGTTAAAATATTCGAAACATTCATATTATTTTTCACACTAAGGATATGAATGTGTCGAGGCGGTGATATCCATAACTGCTTGCACAATAATACTCTGTTCTGTGTGTGTGTGTGTGTGTGTGTGTGTGTGTGTGTGTGTGTGTGTGTGTGTGTGTGTGTGTGTGTATGTCAGTCAATTGGTGGAAGCGTTTCAGGAGGAGGCTCACGTGAACTGGCTACATCAATGTCGCTCTAAGCCGTACTCTAATGGATTACACTTTGAGAGTAGGTGCTGGCTGGCTGGCTGGCTGGCTGTTTGTTCGTCGTCGTGCCGAGCTGTCCCGTAATGCCTCGTGGCAGAATGGCCTGGGAATTGAGAGAGAAAAGGTTTACTAGGTTACATATTTTAGGTGAAACGAGAAAAGGTTTACTAAGTTACATATTTTAGGTGAAACGAGAAAAGGTTTACTTGGTTACATAATTATAGGTGAATCGAGAAAAGGTTTACTAGGTTACTGTACATATTTTGGGTGAATCGAGAAAAGGTTTACTAGATTACTGTACATATTTTGGGTGAATCGAAAGAGAAAAGGTTTACTAGGTTACATAGTTTGGGTGAATTTAGAAAATGTTAATATTTTGTGTGAATTGAGAAAATGTTTACTAGGTTACGGTAAATAAAAGTTTTACTAGGTTACATATCTTGAGTGACTTTAAGGATTTACTAGATTACGTAGTTTGGGTTGAATTGAGGATAAGATTACTAGGTTACATACATATTTTTGGATGAATTAAGAAAAGGTTTACTAAGTTATAATATATTTTGGATGAAGTGAAGCTCCAATAATGATTCCTCCTTCAAATTCTCTCTGACAATAACATACATACGTCAATTAATATGGAGAAAACCCCTGGTGTACCATTGTCTGGAGGGTTTGTTTTCTTTTTTACCAATAAGCTCCAATTGTCTCAGAATAAAACTACCTCCTTCAAGAGAGAGGTAGAGTGAGTCACGATAA